>CM034004.1:20290116-20375285 GCA_019603395.1 Cyrtorhinus lividipennis
AGGCAGCTGTTGGCAGGGAGTGCAGCAGCATATTATGACTAGTTAGAATGTAATAATTGGTTAAGATTAAGATTAGTTAAGGCTGACAACTACTACTACTACTTGTATATATTTATGAGAAACAACATTTACCATTACGGCCTGCCTGTTGAAAACTCTCAGCGCGTCCGTCTACCCAGGTGGACAGTCTTTAGGGGTGAAATTCAGATTGTCTACCCGGGTAGATAGACGCGCTGAGAGTGTTCAACTGGCAGGCCGTAATGGTAAATGATGTTCCTCATAAAATGTATGATATATATTTAATATATACCAGTAGTAGCAGTTGTCTGCCTTAACTCAAACGAGCCTCTGAATGCTCTGTTCCATGCCGTTATGGTTGGGTATTCCTTGAATAATCAACCTATGTCTTCAAGTTTTTTTAACATGATGGATAAGGGATTTTGGATACTGCCCGAATACTGTCTACATCCGCATACACCCTAGCATTTTACCGTCCGGCTCGGGTAACCTCAAATAAATGTTAGCTGGAATACCTAGCCCAGCTCACATCCAACGGCATGGAAAAGCAGTCAGAGGCTCAATACAGTTAAAGCAGGTGCTGGAACTGCTGGTGTACATCTATGTGGAACAGCATTTTACCATAACGTCCTGCCAGTTGAAACAGGCAGGCCATAATGGTAAATACAAGTTATCAGCAATTGCTTTAACTCAACCGAGCCTCTGGCTACTCTTTTCCATGAATGAGCTGGGTCATATCCAGCTAGCATTCATTTGAGGTTACCCTATCCGAACAGTAAAATGACTGTAGACTGCTGTAGACAGTTCTTGGACAGCATCCAGAATCCCTGATCCATCATGATGAAAATGCTCTCGCTGCATTTATCTGTCCTACAGACATTTCCAGAAATGGGAAACACTATCAATGAAGATTATCCTGGCACAATTTTGTGGGATTCAAGAAGACATAGTTCGAACTTTACCGACCCAATTGTCAATATCAGAGCTGTTCAGCCTCATACTACTCCAGTTGACAGCCTCATTGTGTACTACAGATATTGACTGATGCCTTTGATTTCTAATGGAAACCGTTAATCGTAGTCCTCATGTTAACAGTAACCCAACTCCTGATGAGTCAGGATTTCAATGGAAACCCTTCGGCGGAGGCGAAATCCTTCGAATTAAGTCAGGACAAAACGTCATGGCGGACGATGCCTTCGTTCAAGAGCAGTTCGACATTAGAAGACGCTGGGCAGACATATTTGGAACGAACGCCTGGTACAAATGAGACGTCAGCAATAAACTAGAAATATTGAACTGTCACTGGCTCTGATCAAATGAACATTAACCAATTATCTGGAATGTTTTTTTTGTTAGCAATCCTTATGAGTTCCTCTTCAGCTTGTACTGAAATACGAGTTTGTACTTGCAGTAGTCAAACATCACTCCTCACTGATTCGGCCACCCTTTGTGCATTTGTTTAGTGCATTTGGCTGGTTGGCATCAGACTAAACAACACAACTCCAGGCTTGAAAGATTCAGCTGTGACAATCCATTTCCTTCAGGATTTTATACATTATTTTGCTCGATCAGCTAAAACGAATGATGATGAAGATTGGAATTTTTAGTTCGATCATTAAATTGGCTAGTTTTAAGGATTTGGCGATGAATGTGCGCAAACTCGCTTATTGCGCAGCTGCCTGGCAAAGTATGGCAGTTCAAGGAGTTGAAAATCTTACAATCATGTTCTAAAATATTGTTGTTTGGATGGTATTGAAAGAAAAGGATAATAATTTGAGAACACTTTGTACAGAAGATTGCCAATATCCAGGAGCCTTTTACCAGGTTTGTATGATGATTCTACTCTAATTTGGATGATTTTAGGAGTGAAAGAAGGGGGGGGGGACTTGTAGGACACCTTGTATAAATCAGGGAGAAAAAGGGGGTTTTCTTATTAAAAGTCGATTGATGAATGATCAACCTATGTTGTGCCAAAATTTTTGTGTGGACGTTTCAAGGTGTCTAGATCAAAATCAGAAAATGTCCATCCGCCGTTCACGCCTTTTTCGGTAGTAGAAAATTTTCTAAAAATCTGATTTCGGTCAGGGGTCCATTCATGGCTCCAGTTGGTTCTCGAAACGTTTCAACCCAATCTGACCAAATTTTGGTGGGGCAGGGGTCAAAAGGTGTTTTTTGAAAAATTGATTTTCGAGATTTCTGGTACTAGGCGTGTGGGGTATCATTTTCCACTAAATTTTGGACTCTGAATCGATTGGAATGGGTCCGGGATCCGCCACACCTACTGTTTCCCCCATTTTTCCTTGGTTGAAGAAATGAGTCTTCATGTGCCTGGTCCGAGAATTTAAAGGAAGTGTTCGTTTTTATTCCATTCTATTTCCACCATTGCCCGTTCCCAGTCCTTGTGGGGCACTTCGGGAGAGAAAAGTTTTTTGTTTTAGCAAGTTAACTTGTTTTAATTAGATTTGAAGCCAGAAAAGCGCTTTGTTGGACGGATGAATTCTCAATAACCTTTTTATTTTCATGAGGAGGTCAAAACATAAATTAGTATCGTGAATAAAATGAATAGTATAGAGGGATGTTCTTTCTAACCACCTATGCAATGAAGGGTGTACACTACTTGACGTTGGTGGTGACCTAAAGAGTGGTGGTTTTACTCTGAAATACCTGAGGAGAATGTGGAACAGGGATCGAGCATTGGTATCATGTCTCATGCGGAAAAGGAAACAAGCGCGAAACAAAAGAACCTTTCCGGGTGTAATGCGGATGTGACAGTTTACTTAGCCCCGGATAGTGTGGACTATTCGTACGGATATGGGGTGGCGAGAAAGGTTGGAATAAAGTGGATAGAGAAGACAGGATAGTGAAAGGAAATGATGTCTGGGACGGGAACGGTCACAGGCAAGTCAGAATGCCCTCGTGACTGCCGAGAAAAAGCCCTTGGTATAGTGAAGGAAACACCTCAGGAGGATTACCATGCCTTGAATAAATCACTGTCCCCTTTTCCACTCCTACATTTTCTCACCGTTTTCCTAGGCCCTGTCAAGTTGGGTTCGTAGGGGAAAACAAGAGAAGCCGAACTTTTGATGACTTCTAACCCCAAAAGAACTTGGGAGAGGCTGCTTTTTCGGCGGGAAAAAAAAAACGTGTGAGGAATCATTTCCTCGACTTTGGCTTTTGTTGTCTGCCTCTCGACCGAGACTCGAAAAGAATACTGAGTGCCTCGTGGAAAAGAACGATCCATTAATGAGCGGTCATCAAAGTTGCTCGAAGATGACGAGCAGATTGTAGGAAAGAGGGGGGAAAGTGGCAGGAAGAGCTTTTCCTCGCTGGATCGTATTCTTACTTTGACCAGTCTGACCTATTTTCCGTAAAGAGAGAACTCAAACGCGACATTTCTCAACTCAGAAGACCAAGTTTTCTCGGCATTGAGGATATGCAACTCCTACAATATTTCTTCTTTATCAAATAATAATGTCAAACGTCGGGCAAAACTCGGTATCTTCGACTGAGCGAAGGGAAGCCGGAAATCTTGTACATAGAACCCTGCCAGAAAAGGAATAACTATTTATTACTTCGCTCTTCAAAGAAATGTGACCTGGATGTTCCCGGGTACATACGAGTATATTAAGTATATTGGAAACTCAGGTGAGGAGTGTTGCAGAACTTGGACAAATAGACCTTAAACTATTTGAATCAGAAGAAATCTCGTTTTTACGTCATTTTGAAATTTACATCACCAAGCTGGTGGCCATCAGTAGCAATACTCAGCTAGGTGGCGTTTTTAGAAACTTTCCACTGCTTTTTGTTGAAAAGGAGGTTACGTGATGGTTATAATGAGACCCCTATTTGTGAGTACCAATTAGATATTTCAATGGGGGAAAAAAAAAAAAAAAAAAAAATTTGACTGAATTTTAGACAGTTTGGGCTGTAAAATAACTGGAATAATGTAACTGAAAAATAATAGTGAGTTTTCTCATTTTTCGTCAATTTATTTATTTTTTACCGATAAGTCGTTAGTTCAACAAGAGTTGATGACCCTCAAAAAACCTACTCAGGGTCGCTGGAAGTAATCTTCAGCACGGAGATGAACATTCTAGTGAATACTCCATGATTTTTCATCATTACTGAGCAGCGAAGGCCGGAATCGCGTGAGAATTTTGGGTTAAAATGTGGTTTGCGAGCTAAAATCATCGACGTTCTCTTGAATGAAGGCGTGCTCATCACAGTGATGACAGATCAATTTTGTCCTATTGTGTCTATTGCCTTCCCTTGGGGCTGGTGGACTCGGCGGACACTTCAGCCCTGCAAAGGGCAGGAAAAAACGCAGCGAATTCATTCACAAGGGTTGATTATCCCTTGGACCAGGGCGATAGGGAAATTGGCGGAAAACAGTGAGTGTGGAGTGTCCCGGACTCATTCTAATCGATTCAGTGTCCAAGATTTAGTGGAAAATGATACCCCACACGCCTAGGTACCAGAAATCTTGAAAACACACACTCGAAATGCGTAGATAGGTTCCCATTTTGGCCCATAAGCTCATCCAGTGGGCGTCAATCGTTCCGGGACCCGTCTCATTGGATTCAGCGTCTAAAATGTAGTGGAAAATGATACCCCACACGCCGAGGTACCAGAAATCTAGAAAACACATATTCCAAATGAATAGATAGATACCCATTTTGACCCATAACTTCTTCCGGTGGGCGCCAATCGTTCTGGGACCCATTTCATAGGAATCAGCGTCCAAAATTTAGTGAAAAACATACCCCACACGCCTAGATTGCCAAAAATATCGAAAATCCATTTTTCGAAACACATTTTGACCCCTAACCCGCCCAAATTTGGTCCGACTGGGCTGAAAATTTTCGAGGACCCACTAGAGCCGGAAACGGACCTCTGACCCAAAGTTCAGGTTTTACAAATTTTCTACTACCAAAGTCGGCGTTGACGGCGGACGGCGTCATCATTTAGTGCAAAATGATATTCCACACGCCTAGTTACCTAAAAATCTCAAAAACCCACATTTAAAATAGGTAGGTAGGTCCCCATTTTGACCCAAAATCTCTTCTAGTGATGACTGTTTTCAACGTCCATTTCGTCTCTTGTTATTCACTTTTTCTTCTGTTATTCCAATTCCTCTTGTTTGGATGTGCAACTGGAGCCATACACATGGAACGAACCACTTCTTATTTACCTTCTGATCTATGAATGTGGATAATACTGGATTTGATAATTGAACAAAACTTTGTCACTTGAAGGATCAATATTCTTGGTTCTTAACAAGCTCACAACACCAGAACAAAAAGGCGCCAAACATTAGAAGGGAGAAAACAAGATGGCCTCGCAGTGTTGACAAGTGCAAGGTGGACTTCATTATTTTGATATGATATAAGTTAGTATAGCTTGTTGTTTATGTGAAAGAGATATTTCTTCTATATTTTTCTTGAGGTTTTTCTTATATCCAGAAGGGTAGTTACTATCTCAATGAAATAAGGATTCCAACTTGTTTGGTAGTTGATCCTCCTCCCGCTAGGTAGGTAGTTGGTGCAGGGAGCAGTTGAGCTGCCCCGAGTGGTCAAATATTTAATGGGGACATAGGTAGGTTTCCACTTCGTCCCTGTATTTAAGTTCAGATGAAATAGAGCTGGTCTCAGGGATGAAAAGTCTCATTTGGTAGTATTTCTAGTAGTAGTTAGGGGACATGTAGTATTTCATGCTATTCCTAAAAACTGGTAATGCTTCGAAGTATTTATACACCATCTTGAACTCAAACAAATCTCGAAATGGAAAATTACTGTCAGCCCTCTTATGGTCGATCCACACTTGCCCGTGACGTGACAGTGGCGTTACCGGAACGTGATCCGTCCGGCGAGGGTAACAATACTCTTCCAGGGAAATGAAGGGGCCTGTTCCCACTCGCTAGGCACGTGACAGTGACAGTGCAAATAGAAAGGCCACCGTGCTCGTTCAGTGATCCGGCACATTAGTTGAGGACGATATTTTTTGATTTTCACGGCCGGTATTCTGACCGTCAAGGTCTACTAGTGATCACCAAGAGAATAGGTTGCTTGACTACTCATTGCAAGATTATTTCCACGATTTTCCAAGCAACAACTAATTCAGTAAAATTTACTAAATTAGTTGTTGTTTGGAAATTTAATTAATTTTTAATTTTAATTAATTAATTTTAATTAATTAATTTTAATTAATTAATTTTGAAATTTAATTTTACTTTTGTTATAACATTTTTTGTCCTAATCAAGTTACGTTCTTTTTGACTGCTTTCGTTAAATACCTACAAAGTTTTAAATTGAAAACGCTCACCATCCTCAAACAAACAGCGAGTCATTCTCTTGGTGAGATGGCTTTTCTCCAGCGTGTGGTTTGCTTTTCGAGATGAACTTCCAATTTGCTCAGCAATAAGTTGAACGAATTTTCTGACATTCTGAAGTATTCAAAAAATTTTGCTCCATCATCTATTAATTCCTTATATATAACGTCGCAAATTCCCCTCCCGCCCCTCTCTTTTTCCATGCTTGATGGACCCACTTCCGCTTTTTTTCTGGGTTTCCTCGTGGTTTTCATCATCCAAAATCAAGGCGATCATAACAAGTTCGTCGTCTGAAAACATGGCCACTCAACTTCACTGCCACAGCACGTTTGAAACACTGACCACTGTGAATAGTCGATCACGGCCAGTGAAATCACCTGCCGGTCACGGCACTGCACGGTACGGTCACGTCACGGGCTAGTGTGGATCGACCTTTAGTCACCAATCGGTGATTGATATCGGCCAAATCGACCTGTTTTCATTCGATATCTTCTATCCCGAATCTGCCTTCAAAAGTTTAAATTCCGACCGTACTTACCGCTTGGGAAGCACTTTCTTGCATAAGCAACATGGTAAATTCCAAACGAGAGATGAAAACAGTTTTGAAAAATACGGGGATTACGTGAGGTCGCATATAAACGGTTCTGTGCAAAAGACGACACCCCTTTTCTCGTGCGGTTTAACCGCAAAGTTCGTGCCTCCGGGCTCTCTTCAGATAGAAGGTTGTATCAGACCTATAGCGTTACCCCGCGTTGTGACGGTGTAATTCGAGAATCGACGTTTAAACAGTGAGATTACTCCAGGGCCCGTGGGCGTAATTCTAAGTCAAGACGACATTCAGCGTTGAATATCAACGAAGTCCCTCGTAAGGCAAGATGATATTTGTTAGGTAACTCAAAAGTTTCAAATCACTGATGTAACTTGAACAGGTTTTACGAGATATACCGATCACTTATATTACCAGAAACAACATCAACAATCTATAAATAATGATTAATCGCTCTGAATTACATTTTTTAAACACTGCCGATTTTTCTACTATGGTTTATTATTCCATGGAGCATTCTATGGGGAAAACAGTGGGTGTACCGGAATCATTCCAATCGATTCATCAATCAAAATTTTGTGAAAAATGACACCCCACATCCAGACGCAAGGAGACTAATTTCTTCAAAATGGGGAAAATGGGGGAAACAGTAGGTGTGACGGGTCCTGGACCCATTCCAATCAATTCAGAATCCAAAATTTAGTGGAAATAATACTCTACTCGCCTAAATTGCCAAAAATCTCGAAAATATATTTTTATCGAAACACACATTTTGACCACTACCCCACCCGAATTTGGTCCAATCGGGCTGAAAAGTTTGAGCCGAATCGGAGAGAATGTACTCACTCTTGCATGAAATAACCAACCAAAAAGTGGTTGGTGCGCTACACACCCATTTCATAGAGACAAATGACATGCAGGGCGTCCCTAGACGCCTACCGCTAGAGAAGATATATTTTTTTTTTTAATCAAAATTACAGGTCACTTCTCGATTAATTTGGCTCAAACGATCTGAGGCTTTGTCCGCCCAAACGAAAAGAATTGTTCCATTACCCCACCCAATACCACACAATGGGGAAAAAAACTGCCAGTGAAATCCATGAGAGCAACGAAATACAGGCCCAACTTTTAATCAGGCATATGAGGCCGTCTACTTTTCCAATCAATGGTTGGGAAACACTCTATTCAATTAGTTTTTCGAGAGCCTTGAAGTTGAGCGGCGGAAGGTTGATGGTAACTTTCCCTTGCAGGAGTTGAAACCTTCAAACGATATTATGGTTTAGGGTGAGTTTGATGTGTTTTGCTTAATATTGGGGGTGCTGGTCGTTGCATCAAGCCTCCAACGTAGTATATTTCATGTTTTACTGCTATGAGAAGATGTTTTTGCCTATCATAGTCATCTCTGTGGAGACAATTTGAGAATATCTTTTCCTAAATCGTCAAAACGCATTACTCCACATACTATATATTGCAATATAGCAACAGAACTGTGCTGCATTGAGTGTGAAGCAGTCCCATTTCTAATTTCTTCGACCTCGTTGCGACAATGCGATCAGAACTGTGTTATGGTGGCCAGAAATGGGGATCAACGGAGAATGCTCGAGCTTGGCCAGATCGCACACAGGGGCCGCTAGCATCGTCCACTCAAACGGTTCTGAGATGGACAGATGCTTTCCTTTGCGTATAACTACTATTTTACTCAGTGGTCTGGCCATTTCCCTACCTTTGGAGAGCCGAGGGATTCATTCAAATAGACCTTTTTTAGTTGACTATTCCTTGGATAACATGATACGTTTTCATGCCCAAGGTCATGGGGGGTTGACCATCTCCAAATTGGGGTGGTTTTGAAAAATGAATTTTTGAGATTTTCCGCAATTTAGGCGTGTGGGATATCATTACCCACTAAATATCGGACACTGAATCCATTGATATAGGTCACAGACCGATTGGTGCCCAATTAGGGTTGGGTCACATAACTAGAAACTGTTATGAATAACCTGTTATTTTGAAATACCGAACTAACCGTTATTCAATTTATAAAATAACGGTTATAAAATCTCCTTTTTTTGCTTCTAAACTTATATTACTGTAATTCTAGGCTCACAATAAATATTTCCATAAACTTGGTTAACGAGAAATGCGTTAATATAAGTAGGTATATAATCAAGCATACCTTATTTTCCTTCTGAAGAGTAGCGACCCTAAACAACCAACCTGTGTCTACCATTGAAAACGCCGAGACTGGAAGAAACGTCAGTTTTATCCTTCAACATGATGTGTATCATATATTATTTGTCTTTGCGATCGAAACTTTATGGTTATTCGAAGTTTTTCTGCTATTTTTGTTATCCAGTTATTTTAGTCATTATTGCATCGTACAGTTATTGGTATTTTTCTGTTATGGTGAGGCGATAAATCGTTTTGGTTGGTTATTTCTTGAATAATCAACCAATATTTTCATGCGAAAAGTCAATGTGAACGATTTGGCCCAAAAATTTTTGTGTCTAGATCAAAATTAGCAAATGTCCGTCCGCCATCCACTCCGATTTTGGTAATAGACCATTTTCTAAAAATCTGAAATTTTGGTCAGGGACCTGTTTCTGGCTTTAGTTGGTCCTCGGAACTTTTCAGCCCGATCGGACCAAATTTGGACGGGGTAAGGGTCTATTTATGTCTATTAATGTATATTTCGAAAAATGGATTTTCGAGATTTTTGGCAACCTAGGCATGCGGGGTGTCATTTTCCACGAAATTTTGGACGCTTAATCCAATTTAGTGGGTCCCAGAACGATTGGTGCCTACTGGATGAGGTTTATATTTCCTTCGTACCGGTTATCTTATAACCGAAAAATAAACCTGACGACCGAAAAAATAGCGAGAAAGGGAGAAAGCAAGCAAGTAGGAAGTAACAGAAAAACAAAATGCTATTTCTAACAAAAAACAAAATAATGGTTTACAAATAACCGAAAAAATAACGGTTATTTTTCCATAACTAAGGAACCATGCGTTATGGAAAAGTAGCAATAGCGCCCACCACTATGCCCAATGGATGTTAGTACGGTCAAAATGGGTATCTACTAACCTATTTTGAAAGTGAGTTTTGGAATTTGCGGGTACATAGTTGTGTTGGGTGTCACATTTCTTTAAATGCTGGACGCTGAATCGATTGGAATGGGTCTAGGATTCCAAATTCACAGTTTTCTTTATATATTCTCCATACTCTTGGTAGAAGGAATAACAATCTCTTGTGAATTTTTCTCTTCCTATTCCACTATATTTTGACTCTAGGGGACAAGGGTAGGTATGGTAATGCCTAATAAGTGAAAGGAAGCGCATTCAGTCTTCCTTGTACACAATTGTAACAAACTGCGAAGCTTACCTTGTATTTCCATGGCATCAAAACCTGTAACAAGAAGAAAGGCGCATTCAATATTTAGTTAATAACATCAACATTTAATATTCATTTCCGTTGTAATCTTGCTGACGATGGGGTGGTTGAGGGGTGGATGCGCGTAACATATTCAAAGTCATTGTGATGCGAGCATTGAAGGATAAATATATGATGCGAAATTATAATATAATCCATCATATTATGATGATGGATTTGTATCCGACTAACAAACTAATCTAGAATACCTAGCAATTTAACATTTTCATGCTACAAAAGGTTGGAATAAATGGGCGGGAAGGTCGTTGTATTACATCCGCAGCGCCGACAGATACAACGGTTCGTTTCATTCGGAACAAGCGAAAGGGGTCGAATTTGCGCCAACGGGGTTTCACGGGTTTAGTTTCCTTTTATTAGGAAATTCCCTTCGCAAGACCCTCGATTTTGTGGTTAGCCGCTAACCGAGTACACGACCAACTTTCCAGCTCGCGAACGGCCCCTGTGTGCCGCATTCGCTCCTCATCATCGTCGTCGAGGGACTCTTTCGAGTGAAGTGCAGGAGCAATCAACTCAATTATCCTTTACAACGAAGGCCGTTAGAAGTCGTCGGGATCCTTTGAAAAGCCAAGTTGAAATCGCTGGTTGGCTGCTCAACAATTTCTCAGTAGAATTACCATTTTGGTATAATCCACAGAGGCAGCAATCAGCCTAAGGCGCTGCTTTGCACATTAATGCCAATCTATTGAGAACTGAGATGAATTTTAATCATTTTTCCATCAAGATCATTCATCAATAAAAGGAAATTTTTACTGCCAAAAAATGCACGCTTGTCCATCATTGTCATGTGTTCAACTATGACCTTGCAAAGAAAAACCCTGCAAATAGGGGGTGGGTTATACCTCAGACCAGACTCACTTCTTCAACATGGGAAAAATTGGGGAAACAGTGGGTGTGGCGGGTCCCGAACCCATTCCATTCGATTCAGGGTCCAAAATTTAGTGGAAAATGATACCCCACACGCCTAAGTACCAGAAATCTCGAAAACACATATTCAAAATGGGTAATAGATAGCAATTTTGACTCATAACCTCTCCCAGTGGGTGCCAATCATTCCGGGACCCGCCTCATTAGATTCAGCGTCCAGAATTAAGTGGAGAACGATATTCCACACACCTAGATTGCAAAAAATCTCAAAAATTCATTTTTTGATAAACACATTTTGGCCCCCACCCCACCCGAATTTGGTCCGATCGGGCTGAAAAGTTTCGACGAACAAGTAGAGCCGGAAACAGACCCCTGAAACATTTCAGATTTTCAGATTGTCTTCTACCAAAAAAGGCGCATGGTGATGAACATCATTCATTATCAACACTCATTTGGGAGCTAAATCACTTCCCGTTTATTATCCACCCTCATCCCCCACCCCCACCAAAACCGTGTCGGCCGGAATAAATCAAGAACGCCTTGGAAATGAGCCAACTGATATTTTAAAAGAAAAGTATCCTTTGAACACCTCATCGAATTTTCTTAGAAAAAAGGCCATCGAACCTCAATTGGCCCGTGGATCCGCCTTGAGATGGAAATAACGATCTACCCGGAGTGGTATTGTTCTCCTTTCGTGAAACCCGAGACGAAATTTCCTACTAATGAGCATCACAAAGGCGTTGTGAGGGGTGAATACCAAGATTGGGTGATGATTGAGGTGATGGTCAGCGTAATGAGCCCTGTTCTCTCTCTTCATCAACTAGAGTGCCAGAGAACGGAGTCGCGGTTAAATACGGAATTCAAATACTAACACTAAAATGGCATCATTTAGGTTAACAATGACAACTTCTGGATATTTAAATTAATTAAATTCCTAATTTGGCTACAGGCAGCAGGCCCTATATAGTCAGGAGAACAATGCTTTAAAGGAAATGAAGTTGGACAATTTTGGCATTGGCAAAGTCAACGCAAGATTGAAATCTCCTCAAAATTCATTCTCTCGTCCACACATTGTGTGTAGCAAGTTTTTCTAGGAGCACATCTGATGATTTATGTCCAAAATCATGGCACAGATCGTGTAAATACTTCGTTAATTGAAAGCTTAATAGCCACAATCGCAATTGCCTCCATCATTTATGGTCAACTACCAGTTGAACTGGTTATGTCTGAAAAGATAGTGGCGCCAGTCAGCTGGCTTTCAGTTTGCTCCAGCTTCCTGGCACCAATCAACTGGCATTGTCTGAATGCGGCATTAGGGTCGCTTAGCTGTAGAGGGGAAAACCGAAAAAGGTGTATGGTGGCAACACTGCCACCTGCCATCTTCCTGGCTTTTGACAGCTGCCAGTAGTGACCTGCTACTGATATACCATAGTATAATTCACTGATCAGCCCAACTGGTGCGCAAGCTGATCACAATTGTATAAGGTTGTGATTGTCTCTTAGGGAGCCTTTTCTCCCAACCCACAGTCCACTATATCTATATAATAGATACACTTTTTTGGTTTTCTTTTCTACAGCTTAGTGGCCCTGATGCCGCATATACACGATACCAGTAGACAATCAAGTTGACCAGCACGAGGAGAAGCTGAAGCAAACTAGCAGTCAGCAGACTGACACCAGAACTATGGATTCAGACAGAGTCAATTCAACTGGCTCCAGTTGACCATAAATGATGGAGGCAATTGCGCCATCAAGGCTATCACGCTTTCAGGTATTTGCCCGATTTTTGCCGTGCGTTCTGGGCAAGAATGATCAGAAGTGCTCCTAGAAGAACTCGCTACACACAAAATGTGGACGAAGGAATGGATTTCGAGAAGATTTTATTTTGCGTTGACTTCATGCCAAAATCATACACTTTTCACATTTTATTTTCAACTGCTTGACAACAATAATGACTGTAATTATTACAGTCAATTAGCCTTCAAATACGTTGTACTCATTGTACCTGCTGCCAGTAATGACCACTTCTTTCTTATACCTGACCAGTTGGGCTGATCAGCAATTTTTTTAAAAATACATCAATTGGCTATCCATTAAAAAATATGATCTAGCAAGTAGTTATTCATTTACTTTTGGTTTAATAACATGAGTAAGATCATTATAGTAAACCCCTTATTAGCAGCGGTCTTTGACATTTTGGAGGAACTCTGCCTGACAGTTCGTACCCCTGGGTACAATTAGTGGCGAAGCATCCCAACAATTTCTAAATGGTATGAAGGATGGGTTATTTACCGTCACTCAATGTTGGAATGGGTTGTTGAGTAGAAATTGGAAATTGTTTATCATAAATGTTTTTTGTGATGAATGTTGAATTTTTTGTTTTTTCCATTTTTGTGCTAAAGCAAAGACGTGAACGGATGAAATGAAAAACAGTTTGAAATTGTAGTGAACTAGCTTTACGAGTAAAGAACCCATGTGAGGAAGATTAGACCTATTGCTACGAGTATCAAGAAGACAACAGTTACTAACTCGAAAGAACAGTTACAAAGCAAACAAAATGTGTACCCACAGCGAATCTTCGATGCAAAGTGAAGCTAAACTGTTTTCATGTTTACGGACAAGTGATCATAAACTGCAAGCGAATGGAGCAACACAGGCGGGAGTTAGACGTGAACAATGTAAAGTGCCTCATTTGAATGTATAATCCGGAAAATAAAAAGATACTGGAAGGAGGAGCGTTACAGACAAAGTGTAGCAATTTAATTGAGAATAATCAAGTTGCGTGCAAAAACTGTACAATGCCGTAGATTCACGTCAGAGGTCACATTTTGCTTATTCTACTGATTGAGTAACATTATTAGTCAAATGAATGAACGAGTGGTGAGGTTATCGTTAATGAGAATTCATACGGGATCCAGTCATCGGTACTTGTTGATTCTGCCGTCGGTTGACTGCAGCGCGCCTTGTGTCATGTGAGGTAACTTACTAAGATTGCATCCTTTTATATGACACCGCCACCTGATTTCCGCCCCGACTTGCAGCTTCATCTGATGTCAATTATCACACAATACACTGGAAGGATTGATTTTTTTTTTTTGCTGTAAAAACAGAACAGCTGATTTTTCATCATTAACGGTCCTAAAGATTTTCTTTAGGTTCCAACCCATTTAAAAATAAAAATAACTATAAATTAATGTAGAAATGAAACAACAACAAGAAGGTTCTATAACAGAGAATATTACTTCCCTGTCATGCCGCAACGAGCGCTGCAGTCAACCAACGGCAGGAATTAACAAGTACCCCGTCATCTCCGGAAAGTATCATCACATTACGACTTTTGATGCTCATAGTTGATGATGAACATCCATGAAAAGGGCTCGAGACATGACCCACACTGTCTGCGAGAAGGAAACGTGGCAGAAACAAATGGTGCTCGGATGATCACTGTAATGGGTAGTAGTGGAGGGGGTTTTGTATCGATATTTCACCCTCACATCTGCTGAGATCAACGAGAAACATGCGTCTTCGTAGGAATCAGACGTACGAATAAAATCGCTCAGCCAAGTTTGGCGTACAAATATTAACAAGGAGATCTAAGAATTGTCTCTTTCTGTTTGAAAAGTGACTAATTCTAGTGAGAAACTCCGCTCCCTGTTCAATATTCACGCAGTAAAACCCTCAAAAACAAAACTACCCGGATCAAAATGGGTCCTTTTGTGTCCACTGAGGGAGTGGGTCAAAACGGGTACCTAACTTCTTATTTCGAGATCTATGGGTACCTTTCGGCGATCTTGGGTATGAATTTTTACTAAATTTTGGACACTGAATCCATTACGATTGGCCTCGAACCGATTAGCGTACGCTGGAGGGGGATTAGGGTCAAAATGAGTACCAACCTACCTATTTTGAATGTGGGTTTTTGAGATTTCTGGTACCTAGTCGTGTGTGGTATCATTTTCCACTAATTTTTGGACGCTGAATCGATTGAAATGAGATAAACGCAGAAGATCAACCTCTCCGACTCGGCCCAAAATTTTTTTTCTGGACGTTTCAAGGTGTCTAGATCAAAGAAGTCACATGTTAAGTCGGTCCTCGAAACTTTTCAGCCCGATCGGACCAGATTTGGGTGGGGTAGGGGTCAAAATGTGTTTATCAAAGAATGGATTTTCTACTAGATTTTAGACACTGAATCCAATTAGATGGGTCCTGGAACTTTTAGTACCCACCGAATTAAGTTCGTCCCATAATTTGTGTAGACAACCTGTAAAATATGAGACTTTGGGCCTAACAAGCGTAACTATGCACGCTCCATGACCCATTTTGCAGGTCGTCCTCGGACAGACTGGGTTCGATTTTAACTAGCTTCACCTCTAATTCTGCCCTCGAAATATTATCCACAAAGCAATTTCCATTGGTTAGGCAGATTAGTTAGCAATTAAACCGTACAGCTATACAGATTCCCAACTAGTTAGATAACAACTTGGTTACCACTGATAGCAATTTCATATCTTAACACTTAGTTACAGAACCTCCAACATTCCGAACAGCAGAAGGTATGTAAACCTCGAGGGTTCGCATTAATTTCAACATCACGCAATCCATCTGGGATCTCAATCTCAACATCACTAACTACTGTGTGCTCAATAATCTCCAATGAAACTAATTACTTACTCCGCTTTGATTCACCATGTCGTCTTTCAATGTTCTACAAATCTCGTTCATCTTATCAGCCTCATCGTCTTAGTGTTCGTCAGTTCTAAATCGAGATTCATAGGTGATGCACGTGGATGAATAGTGAATTGTAATTTATCTAATATGTTGGATTATATGAGTTGAGTTTTCCTCAATTCGCTAGGTCCGTCGGAGAACAATAGGATGGGGAATTTTAAAGTGGATTTCAGACCATTTCCCGAAAGTGGACCTCATAATGCCACAAACGAAACGCCCAGTAGAAACGAATAGCTCATATTATCCATCAAACGCGTGGTTGGGGAACATCAAGAGCTCCCCTGCATGAATGAGTACCTACTCGAAATGAGAAAACTGGCGCCGAGCGGGGCAAAACCAGTTGGAACGAATCTACTCGCTCAGTCGAGCATTTAATGAAGTTCTCTCCAGTACAGGATTCGCGATTCCCTCCCGCAGCAGCGCATCCCCGAGGACCGACGTGAATGTAAATCTCTCCGAAATGGATCGACTCACCACGTGAGGTACCCCGAGGGATTTGTGCGGACATTAAAAATAAACTTTTGGCCTGCCAGGGAACATGTTCCAACAACTTGGGATTAATACAGGCGGTACCTATCTACCACAATTGAAATAAACGAGTTTTGATAAAATTTTATTAGCCGACTGATTTTGCTGAGAGCAACACAGAAGATCGATTCTAAAATCACGTCCGATAAAAAATGCTGCAAATTCTTTCACGAGGGTTGGTTATTCCTCGGACCAGGCGCATGGAGACTCATTTCCAACATGGGGAAAATGGGGAAAACAGCGGGAGTGGCGGGCCCAAAACCCATTCCAATTGATTCAGGGTCCAAAATTTAGTGGAATATGATACACCTCACTCCTGGATCACCACAAATCTCAAAAATCCATTTTTTGATAAACACATTTTGACCCCTACCCCGCCCAAATTTAGTTCGATCGGACTGGGAAAGTTTTGGGGACCAACTAGGGCCGGGAAATTACCCCTGACCCAAATTTCAGATTTTTAGAAAATTTTCTACTACTAAAAACGGCACGGACGGCGGACGGACATTTGACTTTTTTGATCTAGACTCTTTGAAACGAGAAATAAAGGTGCATCATGTTGATTATTCAAGGAATAACCAAGAACAGAGGCCTCACGAAATGAAGCATCTGAGTGTGCGATTTGTCTATTAAAACTGAATGAAGAGCTATTCAATTGTACCTGAAACGCTCTACAATTCTCAAATAGCGCTCAAATTTGAATGATTTTCTCCTTAACAAACAAGGTATTTAACGTTCTATACATTGCAATCTTGAAAACTGTGGTCTTAAAAGGGGTGCCATGCTTAGGGTAAATCTACCGGGGGTTGGGGAAAAGATGATTTCCCTACCGACGAAGAACCAGAGGAAAGGATGCAAAGGATAAAGAGGGGCGGAAGGCGTGGTCAATTGACCTCAAGTAGCCCCTATTTTCAGAAAAGAAGTGGAGTGGAGTTTGCACGTAAGCAGTTGGCATCCCTTGGACAATTCCAACCTACTCTCAAGCAGCGAGGCGAGAGCTCATTAATTTGAACTAAATGTTCAATGGCGAATGGGGTTTAATGGACAAAAAAGGAATTTCGATGACTGTCACCAGCTCTTGTGTGCAAACTAACTACAAATAAATAATCTGTAGAAACTACAGCAAATTTTCTGTGGGACTACGCTATCTCTGTCCAGTGGAAATTCCTTCACAAAGGTTGGTTATTCCTCGGACCAGAAGTATGGGGACTCAATCCAATTCAGCGTTCAAAACTAACTGGAAAATGATACCCCACACGCCTAGGTACCAGGAATCTCGAAATCACTGATTCGAAATAGATACCCATTTTGACCCATAATCTCATACGGTGGGCGGCAATCGTTCCGGCACCCTGTCTCATTTTGGATTCAGCATCTAAAATGTAGACGAAAATGATACCCCACACGCCTAGATGGACGAAAATCTCGATACTTGAAATGTATACTGTCAAATTTTGAGGTTAATCGGGAAGGTTGAGCTGATTACATAGGTTGATTAGGTATAAAAACATATGTTGTTGTTCAAGGAATAAACAAATCAAAGGGAATTGTGTATTTTTAAAAATAAATTTTGGAAAACTCATGTAGAAGATGATTTTGCGTGGTTAATGTGATGTCTTTCATGACAACTGGGCGTAAAAAGAGAAGTGAACGAAAGGTTGCAATTGAAAATATACACAGTTGGAGTTCCACGTCGAATTCGTCCATACTCGCTTCCCACTCACTTAATTAAATTAATTGAAAAGTAAAATACATTTGTACATATAACTGGCGCAGTCAGTAGGACTCTGAGTCTGTTACACTGTATGTTTTATTGTTCAGAACATTCCTTTTTTCCCAGAAAATTATTTACTTTGAATATAGAGCTCTCAGTCGCAATTTCACTCTGGCCAGCATTGCTGAAAATCCTTTCAACTACAATGATTTGTCTCAAAATGGTCTTTGCAGCTCGAATTCAGTGCTGGGCTGGTGACAAGACAACCACGTCCTACTTGACGCGCCTGACATAAGTTCTGTCATCGCCCTGAACGAGCAAACAACAGCAATGAATCAAGACCAGATGCGGGAGGTCCAACAGAGGCCTATCCTATCGGGCTACGTGCCAATGTGAGACGTGAATTGCCCTGGGAAAACGCTCTCTGCGATGAATCGCCGATGTTCAAACGTTTCTTGGCTTATTTTCATTGGTTGCTGAGGACTCTGAGGTCATCGGCCTTAAAAATGAACGTTCAATAGATGTTATTTAACTGTCATCTCACCATCTCATTAGCAAAGATAACGAATCTTTTCGCAAATTCTCCTCATTTAAGCAGTTTACGTTTCAAGATGTCTAGATCAAAGCGCTGCGAATTCTGCCTTGATGAGGAAATCTGTGAGTTGCCAGGTCTTATCCCTATCGATTCAGTGTCCAAATTTTAGTTGGAAATAATACCAAACACGCCTTCACCACTTCCGAATTGGGTCAGAATTTCAGATCTTAAGCAAATGGTCCACTACCGAAAAAGGCGTAGACGGTAGACGGTGGACAGACATTTGAGTTTAGGTCGGTAATTCCATGAATAATGTTTTCATTCAGAAAGCCAATCTCTCCAAAACTGCCCAATTTTTTTCTGGTCATTTTAAAGTGTGCAGATCAAAATAAGCAAATCCGTCCGCCGTCCACGCCGATTTTGGTGGTGGAAAATATTCTGAAAATCTGAAATTTGGGTCAGGGATCCCGGTCCGGCTCTAGTTGGTCCTCAAAACTATTTATATAGTCCAATCGGACCAAATCAGGAAGAAGGAAAGGGGGGGGGGGGGAAATATGTATTTCATATGATGGGTTTTCGGCGATTAGGGCGTGTAGGGTATCATTTTCCACTAGATTTTGGACGCTGAATCAATTGGAATGGGTCTCCATGCCCCTGGCCCAAGGAATAACCAACCCCTGTGAAAGAATTTTCAGGTTTTTTTTTCTTTTTTTTTCATCTCTACACCTTAAAACGCAAACTGTGTAATTTTGAGGCAAATCGGAGGGGTATTTTGTTTAATTTTTATTCAAGTAACTATCAACCAACATGTTCCTTTCGGTGCCTAAAAATACCGATATGTAAAATATCAACGGAATATCACTCGTATTAGCTGGGAAGCGTGTTTACTTCTGTCGGACTCCATCTCTGAGCAACTTGTCACAGGGGAGTTTACCGGTAGGTGGGTAAAAAAAAAAAAATTATAATAATAATAATGCCGACACGAGTTGTTGAGAAAAGTCAATCATTTTACCCTTCGACGAAAGATCTGACTTCTCCCAATGACTGGTTCACCCTGCAAACTCACCCTTCGTCGTCTCGATTGAATCGAATAAAAGTTGCTCTTGCCCCTACAGGCTCCAGGCCGCCAGGGTTCCCAGCGAGCGAAGCTAAGTTCGATTCCATTACAAAACTTTGGCTGCTTTATTGTTTACACTGAAGTGATCTCAGCAATGTAAATCCACGTTCCCGCCCACGGTTGATTTCGACTATTCCCTTTTCTACCCAGCGACGTCCAAAAACGGAAACGTTCAATTTGAAAACAGCAAAACTTTAATTTGCCAACTGCAGCGGCGGTCATATTCTGAGTGAGGTAATGATAATACGGTGAGTCTGAAAAATTGCTTCTCAAACTACTTGTTGCATCGACCGGAATTATGGGGACTCTATCGGTCTTGTTCACTGTCAATTACCACCCTCCACCGCAACACAAAACAAGAACAATCGTGTCAGGTGAAATTAAATGTAGTTTCTCCGTGTTAGAAGACATTCACTCGTCTCGTCCAGTGTGCTTTTACATACTAATTGTATTGTTGGATAGTTGATAGAATGAGACTGATCAATATTGCATACAATGTCGCATTAAAATTATTTTGGGCGATTTTTGGACGATTCTATCAATTACAACGAGGGTTTCGGGGCAGTGATCAATTCCATTGGGGCATTGGGGAAAATGGGGGATGTAGTGGGTGTGGCGGGTCCCAGACCCATTCCAATTGATTCGATGGTTTGTTTGGAGACAGCAAATTTAGGTGGATAGGGTGAAGGAGTGCCCTTTAGTGCACATGCCCTCTGACTTTATCAAGAGGAAAACTCTAACTGGAAGGAATTCAATGTGGTCATCCCAGAGAGAGGAGCTTGGACCCAGGGACCCCCGGTGGTACTGCCAGGGGATCTGGTATGGTACACGGATGGGTCCAAGATGGGGAACTGATCCGGCCTGGGGGTGTCTGCCAGAATGGGAGCTCTCGCTCTCCCTTGGTAGCTGGGTCACAGTATACCAGGCTGAGCTGCTCGCAATAGAGAAATGTGCTGAGGAGAACATGAGGAGGGCCTACCGAGGTAGGCGGATCCACATCTTCTCTGACAGCCAAGCAGCACTCAAGGCCCTAATGGGATCGAGCTCTGACTCGAGGCTGGTACTTGAGTGCTGGGAAGCCCTCCAACTACTGAGTGGAACAAACAAGGTTGTCCTCACATGGGTCCCGGGCCACTCAGGGGTTGAGGGTAATGACCGAGCTGATGCTCTGGCCAGGCGTGGGTCGGGGACTGTTTTTACGGGACCTGAACCATGCCTAGGAATCTCCTGCACCCTACTGTCGGGGTGGGTGGCAACCTGGGTTCGCTCCCAGCACCAGAGGCGCTGGGAGCGGTCGCCGCGGCAAGATCCGGGTCACATCATGATGACTGGTCCCAACAAAGGAAGGGCCACGAGATGCCTTAACCTCAGAGCTTCCCTGAGACTCACCGTTGGCTCATTTACAGGACACGGGGACTTCAGGAGGCATATCTGCAGGATTGGGGTGCGCAATGGTACCCCTGACTGCAGATTCTGTGGCGAAGACGAGGAGACAGCGCCTCACATCGTCTTCAATTGTCCTGCCCTGGAACACAGGCGTTTCAGAACCTTCGAGACTTCGGACCGAAGGGACATCCTCAACCTGGTCAGAGCTCTGCTGGACCTGGTCGGGAACACGGAGCTTCGGCCAAGATGAGCTCCAGGGGTTAGCACAATGGGCCAATAGGTCTAAGTGCGGGGGGCGGGCACTGCGATGGACGCCCCCTTTACCCCTGTGTAATTAATCTAAAATTCAGGTGATGGTGTACCTAAAAATTCAAGCAAACTTGATTTCGCAGTTCACAACATAAGCCGGTGTGAGCCCTCAACTGTTGACAAAATTCTATAAGAGCGGTCCCAGATTAGATACTAAGCCATAATCGAATTTCCCATTATCCGAATCTATAGCAGCGTTTAAGAACCAGGTGGGCGTGCGACATTTAAGTGGATCCACTTTCGGTGATGACGAATTTTCGATAGAGAAAGTTTTCAGCGTAAGGACGGCTTATTTAGTTCGGAACAATCAACTTTGGCGTGAAGTTCGGTGAATTATTCCTCCAGTAAATTTCACGCATCGCCTAGACGGGTTTCAACGCTTTTCTCATCCTTGAAGTGCCTCCAGAACAGTAACGAGGCCATCTAAATGCATACAGTTTAGATTTATGTTTCGACGTTAAATCCGTCCATTGGCGAGGCACAGCAAAGGTGTGCTATGAGTCACGGGATGCGAGCTGGCGAGATGGAAAGGGTTTGCGCGAGAAGCTACATTTGGTGTTGGATAAAGCTTTTATAGCTGGTTGAATACTGTTTCAACGTCGACTTCGTACATCGAAAATCTCACGTAGGATCGTTGAATATGTGTTCGAGAGCGTAATGGCGATCCAGGGCGTAAGTTAAACGCACATTTTGACTGCCTCGCTGCGTCAGACCGCCACAATAGGTGGACGGGAGTGCAATCGATTCCCAAGGTGACCGAAGTACAGGTTGGATGGTCCCAAAAATAGCTCATTCTCTCGCTAATATGACTATAATAAAAACCCTCGAGTGTGACCGTTCCTACCATTTCCGTATTGCTTCTTAATCCTCAGGTAATACCCAACAAAATTTACGCATGATTCATCAGAAGATAATCACATTATTTGACTAATACAGTTTGAGCCAGTCACAAAATTGGTACTACGAGAAATAGGTTTTGGACATTTTTGGCAATCTAGGCGTGTGGGGTATCATTTTCCACTAAATTTTGGACGCCGAATCCAATGAGACGGGTTCCGGAAAGATTGGCGGCACCGTAAGAGGTTTTGGGTCAAAATGGGTATCTATCTGCCCATTTCGAATTAGTGATTTCGAGATTCCTGGTACCTAGGCGTGTGGGGTGTCATATTCCACTAAATTTTGGACGCTGAATCGATTGGAATGAGTCTCCATGCTCCCGGTCCGAGGGATAAGCAGCCCCAGTGAGAAAACTTGCAGCGCTTTGGTTAGTTATTCCTAGAATAATAAACCTATGTTTTCATGCAAAAAGTAAATCTCTCCGATTCGGCCCAACATTTATTTTGAGCGTACATAAACAGTAGGTGTGGCTGTCTCGGCTGTCCATCCCAATCGATTCAGGGTCCAAAATTTAGTCGCCAAAAATCTTTAAAGTCCATTTTTCGGAATACACAATTTAACCCCTACCCCGCCCGAATTGGGTCCGATTGGGCTGACAAGTTGCGAGGACCAATTAGAGCCAGGAACGGACCCCTGATCCAAATTTCAGATTTTTGGAAAAATTTCCACTACCAAAGTTCTTAAGTTGGCGGGGACGGCGGACGGACATTTGACTTCCGGATGATTATTCCTTAAATGCAAAAGGTCGATTCGACCCAATAATTTTTTCTGGACGTTTCAAGGTGTCTAGATCAAAATTAACAAATGTTCGTCCGGCGTCCAGCGTACGCCGTCCGCCGTCCACACCGATTTTGGTAGTAGAAAAATTTCTAAAAATCTGAAATTTTGGTCAGGGACCAGTTTCCAAAAAATTGATTTTTGAGATTTTTGGCGATTTAGGCGTGTGGGGTATTGTTCGGCCCCAGGCCTCCCTATAAGACCTAAATACGCCAAGGAACAGCCAGTTCAAATTACCCGCCGTTCAGGTCGATCGGGTTAGGCCCATTTTGCTCGCGCTAGATAACCTGACACTAGCGCTCTACAAACTAAAGGGGGTAACCCGTCCTGGGAAACCTTCACTTCTCTGTTCGGTCTTTATCAAAGTGTTGCCTGGCTCTGCACATAAACTGTGTATCCATTTACATCCGTTCATACAGTTATTAAAAGGTCTACTAACTGTTACTAAAGTTCTTGAGTCCCACGGTCTCACAGGTATCATTTCCCACTAAACTTTGGACCCGGAATCGATTGGAATGGGTCTGGGACCCGCCACGCCCACTGTTTCCCCCATTTTGAAGAAATGAGTCTCCATACGCCTGGTCCGAGGAATAACCAACCAGTGTGGAAGAATTTGCAGCGTTTTCATATACTCTTCATAGCCCCCTTCTCGCAAACTTGCATTCGAGTAAGCTGTAAATCGAGTTATCATTATATGAAGAGATTAGAGAAGGAAATTTTCGCTATTTTGCATCTGTGATTACTTTACTAGTCAGTTTCGTTTTCTCAATGGTAATAGGAATATTCTACTTCAGTCAGACGCCTGAAACCAAAGAAGGTTAGAAATTGAACAGATACCTCAAGTAGGTATGGAATGGCTGTAAAAATAACGCTCTAAGTCGCTCGCCTTTGATTTCAAGTTTCTCCTAATGAATGGTTCAAATACTTCGAAAACTCGGTAGGAGGTGAGGTAGTACGTTTATTCCCAAATCCGTTCCCAACCTTTCAGTGAAAATCGCGAGAAGTTCACAAGAACTTCATGAAACAAGAAATGTGGAAGAGACGTTTCCAGTGATATTCGCAAATTCTTGGAACCGTTTGAAAGGTTCATTTTGGAGAGAATTCAAAGCCAAAGAGGAACTCAAGGAAGTGGGTTTATTAATAAAGTGGATACATTGTTAATACACAAAGCAGAAATCAGGACCTCGGGAGCAGTCATCTCGAAACATCAGAAGAGGTAGTCGCCCTTTGGTATAAATTAATGCGATGTTCGCAATTATAATTGGGCTTGATAATTTCATGAGCCGAATTATACGGAATTAGGTACTGGGGCTTCTTCTACCTTCAAAAGTTCGTGGTGGCGAGGGAGAGAAATCTTCCCTTGAGAATGTTGAGAATGAAAAGGGTGTCATCATGGCTCCCAATCTCGAATGAAAGCCCATTTTGAGGTAAAAAGGGAAAGACTGAAAAAGTTTGGAGTGGCAATAATCTTTGTTAAATTATTTTCAACTCAATCCCTCTCTGCAGTCCGACGGTTTCCATAATTCGACTCATAGCCCTCTGGAAAGCGAAAGATGAAAGATAAAGTTGGAGAAACTCCATCTAAAACAACTTTTGATTACTGTAATTTAGAATAAGGGAAGTTTTCACAGGGGGGGGGGGGGGGGGGACTACGGTAATAATGCGCGAGTGTCTCGAGGCTCCTGGACAAAAGATAAAGGGGTAGTTAGGGAAGGCAGAGGTGAGCGAGAATGAGGGATATGTATGTGCGGGTTGAAGTGCGGTTGTGTTTGGAGAAGAGCTGCGGGTGTTGGGGGTGGGGGGTATGAAATGTGGGGAAAATTGTTTTTGCCTCTACCGTTCTCAGCTGTGAGAGGCCCTTTTCGCGTTGTTGAGCCTGCTAATGGAGTAATGTTTTTCCCCCGCTAGTCGTTGAAAAGCGAAATTCTCGTGACTTGAACGCTACACATTAGATCTGTTATCTGCTTAGACGAGATTTAAGTCCTCATTTACTTTTCTGTACAAAAGGGCATTAACTCTGGATCGATAACGTACAACTGAGGTGAGGTACGTTCTGGTTGTCGTCATATTTAAATTATGAGGGTAATTTACGGGCTAATTCCGAAACACACTGAAAGGCAAGGGAATTAGTTCACATTTGAACACATTATCTTCATCCCAGCCTCATGCCTTTCTGGTTTTTTTGGTCAGACGAGCAGCCCAAGACAGAAAACAACAGTAATAAATTACACAACCACACAAAATTAAAAAAAGGCAAAGTCCATGAAAGCGACCTGTGGGGTTTTATGTTTTTCGGGTCGCTGATTTCAAATCTTTTGCCAGTTTTTTCAGATCAGATCGCTTTCAAGGTCATTTGAAGGTCAAATGTAGAAAATATTGCTTAAAAAATCTGAAAAAATTCAGACATAGGTTTTTTAGAATGCTGAATCCAAATCCGGTGTTGATTGACCTTCATGAGGTCAAGGTTAAGGTCATTTGAAGGTCAAACCAAAAAAATAACCCCAAAAATAAATTGTAAAAATTTATGTATGGGTTTTGAGGGTCATTGAATCCAAATCCAGGGTTGGTTCGATTGTGTCTGGTTATCTGAAGGTCATATCAGGTCATTTGAAGGTCGAATTTTTACAAATTTTTTTTAGGTTATATTTGTGGTTTGACCTTCAAATGACCTTGACCTCATGAAGGTTAACCAACACTGGATTTGGATTCAGCGTTCTAAAAAACCTATGTCTGAATTTTTTCAGATTTTTTAAGCAATATTTTCTACATTTGACCTTCAAATGACCTTGAAAGCGATCTGATCTGAAAAAACTGGCAATCGATTCGAAATCAGCGATTCAAAAAACATAAAACCCCACAGGTCGCTTTCATGGACTTTGACTTTTTTTTTTTTGTGGGGTATTATTGATAAATTGAGGGTGTACTTATATACAGATACGTATATACTTATATACAGATAATATTAGAAGTTTGCGAGAAGCAGATAATACAATTTATTTGCAACAAAAAATGTCTCTTAGGACATTTTTTCCAGAGGCTTCTTTTCCGAGTTATTCACGATTCATAATTTTACTAAAACTTCCGTAACTACCTCAATTTACAAAATAATTTCATCTGAGTACATCGTTGGGAACCTTAAATTCAAATTTCCCATCCGATGGGCTCCTTAATCTCTCAAATAAATGAGTACTGGTAACCAATAATTTAACCCAATGATAGAAAATAATGAAAACGCGAATTTTCGTCAACATTTAGCCGAGTCAAAGAGACATTTTCCTTTGACGAATTCCCGCATTCATTCTTGGCAAAACATTCTCTAAATACCAGCATTGCAATGGTGTATTCAAAAATAATTTCGTGACAAAATTTAGGGGTGAAAATGACGTTTTATGTTGACAAAATGAGACATTTTAACCAAAATCGTGGTTTTTCACGAAAGCACCGAATTCCACGAAACTTGAAAGGTAAGTGTTCTCTTCAAGGAATAATCAACCTATTTTCACCTTCGATTCGGTCCAAAAAAATTTTCTGGACGTTTCAAGGTGTCTAGATCAAAATTAGCAGATGTCCATTCGCCGTCCACGCCGATTTTGGTCGTACAAAATTTCTAAAAATCTGAAATCTTGTTCAGGGACTCGTTTCAGAACCTAGTTGGCCCTTGAAACTTTCCAGCCCGATCGGACCAAATTTGGGCGGGGTAGGGGTCAAAATGTGTATTTCGAAAAATGGATTTTCGAGATTTTTGGCAATCTAGGCGTGTGGGGTATGTTTTTCACTAAATTTTGGACGCTAAATCCGATGAAAAGAGTCTCCATACGCCGAGGAATAACCAACCCCTGTGAAAGAATTTGCTGCGTTTTTCAAGCTGAATTGAATTTTGACACTTCCAGTCCCTTGAAAGTGAGTAGCTGAGGTGTCAATATGAACTCACGAACAAGAATCGAGGAGCGATCAGCCTGAATTTCGGAAACGAAGCCACTAAAAAAGAAAAAAGAAGACCATTTTTGTTGCTGATGAATTGTAGAATCTGCTTTGAAGGCTGCTGACCTTATCGGTTAACACCCTGTATAGGTCCATTCACTTATCACTAGTGGCTCGGTTTTCATGTTATTTGTGAAGGTGAGGGAGCCGTTTTCGTGAAACAGGAGCCATCTTTGGTATCTTTCTGGCTCCGAAACCAGTAGTAGACTCTCAGCTGTTTACCTAGACGTGTGGGGTAACATTTTCCGCTAAATTTTGAATCGATTGAATGAGTCTTCATGCTCCAAGGAATAACCAACCCCTGCGATTATTCGTTTATTTATCACCACCTTTAACTTCCTGCGACCCGGGACGCTTCATTGTTCGATACCCTCAACTCACAGATTTGTCTCTGACAGTCGACGTGAATTCCCTCCATTTGTCTTCCGCTTGATTGTGCTCCAGTGACTCGACACCCTCTACTTCCATCTTGTCGATTGCGGCTTGCCGTGCATCATTAGTTCGCTCAGTAGAATTGGAGGCGTTTTGGAAAACTTCAGCAATCCCAATGGAAATCAATATCTAGTGTAGACTCTGGCCGTACTCTGTTGTTGATGCAAATTGAAATTCAAACTATTCTATCGCAGCGCAGACAAAAACTGTTATCTCTCAGCACATTCAAAACTTCTGGCTGAACGAGAGACAACTCTGTCGTTTGCTGAAATGAGACAATTACCGCGAAAACCCAGTCGTTTTTCCGTTCAACGTGTCCTGCCCACTTGTCTTTTTACACGGGCGGCAGATTTGGTTTGGACATCACATATTCCACGGAGCACGCATAGCAGGAGGGGGTCCTCTTAAATGATAGAAGAGTAGCACGCGTGAACTCCCTCGCAGAAGCAATTTGTTCGCATTATCTCTCCAACGTTTTGGCTTTGTTGTGCGAATGGGGTGGGAAAACATTTTGGGCTCGAGAACTTTGAAAACTGTTCTCTCTCTCTCAAAGATAGAATTGAAGGATAGCGACGTTTATCATTTCAGCAGAAGCGAGACCTAAACAATTTTTTATGAACATAATATATATTCAGCAACAACTTTAAGGTGACTTGTAAGTGAAGCTTCAATAAAGGACTTGCAGGAATTGTTCATCATTTAACCGTCCGATAGTAGCTCGTATTTGTCGCATGCACAAAATAGATGCAAGTCTTTCATTTTCTAGATATTGTCTAAAAATCTGAAATTTTGTTCAGGAACTCATTTAGTCTTTAGTTGGTCCTCGAAACTTGTCAGCCCGATCGGACCAAATTTGGGCGGGATAGGGGTCAAAATGGGTATTTCAAAAAATGGATTTTCGTGATTTTGGCTATCTATGCGTGTGGGATATCATTTTCCACTAAATTTTGGACGCCAAATCCAATGAAATGGATCCCAGAACGATTGGCACCCCCCATGTCATGTGCTCAAATGGGTGCCTACTCACCTATCTCAATAGTGGTGTGAGACCGTGGGTTTAAACTGAAGAACTTGTTAATTGAACTTTTAATAACTGATTGAACAGATGTAAATGATACAGAATTTATGAGCGCAGCGAGATGAACACATTGAAGAACAGAACTGCAAGTGAAAGGTTTCCCTTGGACGGAAGGTTACCCCCTTAGTTCGCAGAATGAGCGAGCGCTGATGTCGGGTCATCTAGCATGAGCAAAATGGTCCTACCCTGGTCGACCCGAACGGCGGGTAATTTGAACTGGCTGCTCCTTGGCATCTTTTGATCTTATAGGGAGGCCTGGGGCCGAACAAGTGGGTTTTTGCAATCTTTGGGTACATTGCGTGTGGGGTAGCTTTTTCCACTAAATTTTGTACCTTGAATCGATTTAAATCCAAATCCACTGTTTCCTCATTTTCTTCATGTTGAAGAATGGTTCCGTGAAATAACCAAAGGAATCTGCAGAGTTTTTGATGCTGAATCGATTGGAATGGGTCCGGGAAACTCCATGTTCACTGTTCCTTCATGCTCCTGCTGCAAGGAATAACCAGCCCCTATGAAAGAATTTGCAGGGCGGAAGAAATGCGGCTTTTCCAAGGGCTGTTTCTGAAAAATTTTACGGCTTGTTTGATGGGGAATTTGTCTACTTACGAAGGCCAGTCACAATCTTAATTGATCCAAATGTAATTTTGGGAACAATTTTCACAAGGAAAACTTCCCTGAGGATCCAATCGTGATGCGCAGCGTAAAGTGGCTGAGTATTTTGAACAAGCTTCAGTAACTCGACAGATTATCATAGCTTTAACCACTTATCTCATTAGTGGCGACTTTTTCTTATACTTGAAACAAGTTTTATCAACCCGCCTAACGACCCGAACAAAGCAAACTTGGGTTGAAAATGACACCAGCCTCGGGCGGAACGGTTACTAGAATAACTTGTGCAATACTTCCACCAAGTGTAATTACCCTGGCAAATTCCGTCTCCGAACTGAAATTCAAGGGATATACTGAATTTAAATCGATTCTCCGGCCCATTCTCACGGATTGTGACTTCAGAGAACGTTAATAGATTCGAGATAAACTCGGGAAAACGAATGGTTTTTCCCAACTCGTTCAGAATTTGTGCTTCTTTTAGGGTGGTCGTCGGGGGTTGCGGCATTCCAAACTAATGACTTATCCTCCAACCGCATTATTCTCCCTCAACTGGGAGAAGCTGTGTCAACTCAGGACAATTATGTGTTGGACAGTTCAGTGATCACGAGTCACAATGGAACGTTAGACGACAACTTATTTGACTCCCAAGGATTTCTCTACCGTTCTCAATTGTACGTAATTTATACCGGGCGGATTTCCGTGTCAAGATACATTTTCCAGATGGGATATTTGCAGGATTTAAAGGAATTCATCCATTTCCCAGTAAAATTAATCAACAGACACACAGATTTCGCCCCTGAAAATTTTGTATTTAAAGGATTAGAAGATCAACTTCAACTTCTTCAACTTCTTGACTACAAATTCATTTTCAGGGGAAATTCATTGTGGTTTGGTATGTTCCCTTACACAAAAAACGCTGTAAAATCTTTCACACGGATCGGTTATTCCTCGGACCAAGAGCATGGAGACACATTCCAATCGATTCAGCGCCCAAAATTTACTGGAAAATGATACCCCACACGCCTATATCGCCGAAAATCTCAAAGATCCACTTTTCAAAATACACATTTTGACCTCAACCCCGCCCAACATTGGTTCGATCAGGCTGAACAGGTTCGAGGACCTACTAGGGCCGGAAATGCGTCCCTGACCGAAATTTCAGATTTTTAGAAAATTTTCTACTACCCATTTCAAAAGTGGATTTTTGAGATTTCTGTCACCTAGGCGTGTGGGGTATCATTTTCGACAAAATTTTGGACGCTGAATCCAATGAGACGAGTCCCGAAACGATTGGAGCCCACTGGGAGAGGTTATGGGCCAAAATGTGTATGTATCGACCTATTTCAAATGTCGGTTTTTCGAGATTTCTGTCACCTAGGCGTGTGGGGTATCATTTTCGACAAAATTTTGGACGCTGAATCCAATGAGACGAGTCCCGGAACGATTGGAGCCCGCTGGAAGAGGTTATGGGCCAAAATGGGAATGTATCGACCTATTTCGAATGTGGGTTTTGAGATTTCTGTTACCTAGGCCTGTGGGGTATCATTTTCCAGTAAATTTTGGGCGCTGATACGATTGAAATGTCTCTCCATGCTCCTGGTTCGAAGAATAACCAACCCTTTATTAGAATTCGCAGAGTTTTCATTCATGAAAACGATGAAGTCTTTTGCTTTTGTCCGAATGCAACCTCAGGTTAGGCAGTGACCCCCACGACCGAACTGTCGTTCGTTCAGTATAACTTCATCCTGTCGAGGTATTATTACGTAAAAACGGTAACAGACCGTAATTTTGTCACCTGGAATAATAATTATAATCATGTTCCTACTGGAAGTGAGTAGTTAATCATGTGAAACGAGTCAAAAACTATCTTTTCTCATCCAGCAATAGTTATTTTCCTGTAAAGATTCTGTGGGAAAGCTGTAAAAAAACACAAGCCACGAGGAATCTAAAGTTTACCGAGGGATGATTTGAGTGCTCCGAGGCACAGAGGAAGACATAACTTTGAATGTATCATTCCATAGAAGAAAAAAAATGGGAGGAAGACCGATAATATACGCGAGTCAGGTGGCAGTGTCGCTACATTTCATCACGTCGGATTACAAAAGGCGTACAGTTGAGGTCGCGCCGGCCAGGATTCCACAGGAGGCGCCTCAGTGGAATTCTCAAATGATGGCCTTTAATAAATTGCCTCAGCCACGAAGGTGCCTACCGGTGGTGGGGTGGAACGAAGCCGAAAATACTGAGGGGCCGAGGTTGGCTAGGAGGGTGAAGAGGACGAAGAGGGAAAGGGAATAGGAAGTGGAGAGGAAGGCGGATGGAGAACAACGACGTTCGTGAAATATTGGAATATGCGTCAAATGGAAATTAAATTGCTCCCCCTCCTCTGGAATTCCCTCCAACTCGAGGACTTACAGTTATTGCACCGTTTCCGCCATATCCCTAAATCCTCCCTACACATACTATGAATTAGTTTGTTAAAGAACCAGATATAATCGATTTAAAAAAAAAGTTAAGCTGCAGAAAATGAGAAGAAAATCCTTCGTAGAACCCTCACGCCATTTTCCAAATGGATCTCTACATTCGCTGATTAAAATGAGAATTCATTTCAATTTTAGTTTTCTACATCTTACTAGTGAAGCCTGCGTACATTACCATCTACTCACGTGACTCCATTTTGGTTGGTTTTTCTTGAATGATCAACCAATATTTTCATGAAAATGGTCAACCTCTCCGATTTGGCCCAAACCTCTTCCCGTTCCTGGCTCTAGTTGGTCCTCGAAACTTTTCTACCCGATGAGACCCAATTTGGGTGGGATAGGAGTCAAAATGGGTATTTCCAAAAATGAGTTTTAGAGATTTTTGGCGATCTAGTCGTGTGGGGTATCATTTTCCACTAAATTTTGGACGCTGAATCCAATGAAATGGGTCTGGTAACGATTGGCGCCCTCTGGATGAGGTTATGGGTCAAAATGGGTACCTATTTACTCATTTCGAATGATGTGTTTTTGAGATTTCCGGTACCTAGGCGTGTGGGGTATCATTTTCGACTAAATTTTAAACCCTGAATCGATTAGAATGAGTCCAAATCATTCCAAACTCAATGCATCCCCATGATCTTGCTTCAAGGAATAAATCAATCACTTTGAAAAAAAAGTGCAGAGCTTCTTTCAAAATCTATAATATGGAAAAGGAAATGAAATTGCGCTGAACCAATTGAAGCTGATTGAAAACAATTTTATCCCCGTTCATATTGTCATGACATTCTTCACCAAGATTTCAATAAGAAGGAGATTGGAGCTTTCCATTGGCGTTCACGAAAAAAGGAAATTCTATTCTTAACGAAACGGTCGTCGAAGTAAAGTGATTGGGGCGTCCCGTTTGAAGGTTTGGAAAAGACGAATTTCGTGTACTCGGTGCGCGCACGCTTTGCGTGAGAGTTGAATACCAAATGAAAACGCGGGAAGCTTTCCACGTCGGGCACTCTCTTTTTCTCCACTTGTAAAACGGTCTTACAACACGAGTGTATGTGTCTTCCTCAGAAGAACGATGGATCCAAAGCAAAGAGATTCGATCGAGACGGGAGAGTGGTTCGCCTTTGGAAAAGAAGTGACGGGCTGCATAGAGAGGGCGAATCGAGATATTCGTTCGAGTTGTCGAGTGCATAATGTATGGCTTACGGATACTCGAAAGAGCCTCTCCATGATGAACCTCGAAATGACATTTTCTTCGTAGTGCATGGCGTGAAATGCCCTTCCCATCGGTGACACTTCAGTTTTGCTCAGCATCGCGACACCTTTTGGTTTGTTTGATGAGCCAGTTCTGCTTTTGATCATCATAAATTGACCACTTTTCTTTTTTGGGCGTTTGAGTACCACCAAACCGTAGTCCAGAGCAGGTCAAACTGATAGTCTGATCAGTGACACTTCAGTTTTGCTCAGCATCGCGACACCTTTTGGTTTGTTCGAGGAGTCATTTCTGCTTCTGATCGTCCTAAATTGGCCACTTCTCTTTTTTGGGCGTTTGAGTAGCACCAAACTGTAGTCCAGAGCTTGTCCAACTGATAGTCTGATCAGTGACACTTCAGTTTTGCTCAGCATCGCGACACCTTTTGGTTAGTTCGATGAGTCGTTTCTGCTTCTGATTGTCCTAAATTGGCCACTTCTCTTTTTTGGGCGTTCAAGTAGCACCAAACTAGTCCAGAGCTTGTCGAACTGATAATCTGATCAGTGACACTTCAGTTTTGCTCAGCATCGTGACACCTTTGGGTTTGTTCGAGGAGTCATTCCTGCTTCTGATCGTCCTAAATTGGCCACTTCTCTTTTTTGGGTGTTTGAGTAGCACCAAACTGTAGTCCAGAGCTTGTCGAACTGATAGTCTGATAAGTGGCACTCAGTGTTGCCAAATCACCGGCAAAAAATCCCCTGAGCCGTGAAAAAAACCCCTGAACCTCCCCAAAAACGTCAGGTCAACACTCATTCCAACGGCATACCTACACAGTTGAGATTATCTGCAATAGAGGAAAAATGTATCTGATTGAGAAACAAATCTGAAATCGTGAATAACTCGAAAACGAAGCGTCTAAAAAGAGAAGTCCTGGTTTTGTTGCAAATGAGTTGTAAAATCGACCCCTTGAAGGCTGTCAACAAACCTTATCATCCTGTATAACGCACTCCCTTGTTGCTAACTATGGATAGATGAGCATGAATTATTATCATTTACTCTGGTAATTGGAATTCAGTGCTACAGAACGTTTATAAATTTCGAATGAAAGTCTGTCTGCCTTCAAATGGAATATCCCTTCTAGTTAATGACGTAAAAATACGATTCCTTTTTATTTCCTTTGATCCTTTTCAAGAGAACCATGTCCGTTGAGGGAGAAAAATGTCATTAGAAAAAGGTTCTTTTCAAGTGATTCTCTCGTGGACTTCGCCTCGAATTCATTTTCTTTAAAATGCCCTCGCTTGTGTGCGTCGGCAGTTGTATTTTTAGACTTATTTCCGTACAAGAAAAAAGGGGCAGGAGGGGAAGCATTATCAGGAATCACGTGGGTTGGGCTCAGTGGTGGATCGCTATTAGTTGCATCAGTATTCAATCAGCAAAACAAATGTACACTTTATTCTCATCCACTCGAGTCATAGTGACAGTTCTCTCTGAGATGCTGCATGTATGTTTGAAGGCAGAGGGACGACTCACCAAGCAAGAAAATGCAGCAAATTCATTCACAATGTTTGTTTATTCCTCGGATCAGGAGCATGGAGAAAATGGGATGAACAGTGAGTGTGGAGTGTCCCTCATTCTAATCGATTCAGCGCCCAAAAGTGGAATATGATACCCCACACGCTATGTACCCAAAGATCCCGAAAACTCACATTTGAAATGACATAATATAACCATCTCTGGTTATATTTATATTTATATTTCTCCGCCAATAGGTCTGGGACCCATTTCAATGGATTCAGCCTCCAAAATTTAGTGAAAAATGAGCACATTCCTGGCGGACGGACATGTTATCCCTTTCTGGACATCATTTTATGCAACATGTTACTGAAAATCAATAACACTCCTAAGAGCTAGGAGGATGGAGGAATGGCTGAAGGGCTCTAGGGGAGGATCTAGCAGGAAAAAGGAGTGTCTTTCCCCTTGCAGGACAGGGCATTCTCAAATGAAATGAATACCAGTGTCCTTGCGATGGCAAAGTGGGCATTCCTCATTATTATTGAATTTGGCCACGAAACCCGGAATGCGCAACTTTCCAAAAGGAATAACAGACATTGTAACCTGCGATAGCAGCCTTTCATTGATCATCCCAAGTCCAAATCCATGAAGAAGGGTGACTGATGGCCACTTTTATCAAACGTATGTTACCGCTGCGATGGCTATCGTACGATAGCTCTACCGCTCCGGTAACTTGGGAGTGGTAGACCAAACGTCTTTTACCAGAAATGTTGACCGATAACTGACCGACAGGTAGCAATTGGAGCGGTAACCATTGGAGCGTCAAGATGATGAACTGCAGTGTCGTCAGGGGGTTGTGAGTCTCCCAATGAATCCACTTCGTCCAAATTTGCGAAATGATCCTCTCGTGCGCAAAGTTGATCCAAGTTGATCACAATTGAAAAATGAAGATCCATATTACATTCACCCAGCCTCTTCAATATCACCACAGGAGCGGAAACCAAAGATGTCCGCCAAGGTTCGTGGAGTTAGAATTTATCACAAGGCGGTGATAAAAGACGTATCCCGCTGGCCCCAGTAACCCATCAGGCTAAGGTTATCGGTACGGCAAATGTGCTGGTAAACGTGGCCATCATTCTCATTTGCAGTTTAAAGTCCGTGAACCTGGCTAAACAAAGACGCCATCACTCGCTCTTATTTATTTATTTCATATGAACGGGACAAGCCTAATTACAGAAAATAGAAAAAAAAGCATTCGCACGCAGGTAATGAGTTAGAGACAGTAAGGGGATGAAGGCTCAACACTGTAAAGACACCAAGGATAAGTCAGGGGAGTGAGAAGATTTCAGTGAGACAGGACCAAAGAGAGCGAAGGGAGATCGAGAGCAGGTCGATGTCATGCTAGGCCGACAGCAGGTTAGCGATTCTGGGAAGTCGGCAGAGAGGACGAGAACGCATGTAGTTGGTAGGCGAGAATGGCACAGCGAAGAGATCGCAGGAGCGCAGGCCAACTCGGGGCACCCGCAGGCCAAACTGGGCTAGCGAAGATTGGGCAATAATGCGCCCAGAGAAGATGCCGTGCATGAAGGACATGTCCGCGAGAGCCTGGTGGGCAGAGGGGCTGAGCAGGTGAAACTGCTGACCCAAGGCACTCTGGTCCACGTCCTCCCAACGAACCCCAAGCTTGAAGGCCAGGTAACGTAGGAATGCACGGTACACCCTGCTGAGCTGATCCACATGGCATTCGTATGAGGGACTCCAGATGACGGAAGCATACTCCAGGTGAGGCTGGACAATAGCTCGAAAGAGGGCAACGAGGGCAGTGGTACTGGTGAACTCCCTGGTGTTTCGCTTTATAAACCCGAGAGGACGCATAGCTCGAGAAGAGGCCCGGGCGATGTGATCATTGAAGGTCAACTGCCTGTCCATAAGAACACCAAGATCGGAGACCACAAAGGGACGTCTAAGAGCAACACCATTGATGGTATAGGGGTCCATATTAGGGGTCAGCAGGCGGTGATACGTCATCACTGAACATTTGTCTGGGTTGAGGGAAAGGCCAGCGTCCAAACATGGGTGAAGTCATCGAGGCAAAGCTGGAGAGTAAAGGAGTCAGAGGGATTAAGTACGCTCTTCATCCAAATGCCCCAAAACAACTCAAACACGCACAGAAAGTGATCCACTTCAAAATTCACCATGGTCCTGTCGCAATGTCCAGCAATGACAGCTGCCATTGGTGAGGCCCAGTTGAACCTACGGTACGGTAAAAACGTAGAATCATAATACTAAAATAAGTGGCAAAGCTTTCTGGTTGGTGAAATTGTCTTTTCCCACTTGGAAGCGAAATGATCACGAAATAATGAACCACTTTGTATTATCATGGTTCAAGTACCTACCGGTATCGCGTCAAGGTTCGTGTCGGTTTCATCGTGCGACGATAAAAAATCATGAAAGGATGTTGATATTTGAGGGAGTTGATGTTCATTTATGTGTTACTTTAACCCACGGAGAAGTATTAAATCACTGAAGCATCCTTCTAAAGGCGTTTGATGAATAAAGAGTCCGTTTCACGTAATTGACGCTTGAACTGTAGCACGCACCACTTCCCAAATGTTTTCCATCGGAAGTTACTTTTCCCCCTTTTTCGTCCTATCCTGGTTTTCCAATTGACTTTCACAGTTTCTCCTGCGGGGCACAATCGTTTCAAACTTTTTTGCCGACAAATTAAATGTACCGGGAAATTTGGTGCACAAATGGATTCAACTTTTTGTTGCCGCTGAAAACTCGATAAACCTAGTGAAGATTGATGAGAGTCTGCCAAATTAAAATCAATGGTTCTGTTCACGCTGAACTTTTTGGTTAAAATAAATTATTGAGGATAATACTACATAAAAATTCTTTGTACCTCACGGCATCGCAGTATAAACTTTTTGAAGTGAAACAAATATTTCACGTCCAACTTTGTAAACATGTATATTTTCTACAGGTATTGATCCTAAACGTACAACTTCGTCTCATTCTCATGATTAAACGTAATAGTTATTGCATTATTTTGCCAAAAACAAGTACAATGTTTTATGGGGGAAATTCGTTTGTGAAAACTCTTCGATTCGTACATCAGAACCGTATAAAATATTCCTCGAGCTGCACAGCTGTCTCCGCCTCTTCGGCACACCAGTAGCAGTTTACTGTCAGATTGCCCAGGTGGTACCTGAGAGGGTAGTGGCCAGTGTACATAGACGTGTGGTATCTAAGCTCACTCCTGCTCAAAGTGAGAAGGGTCTTTGCCCTCTTTGAATTTGGTGAGATACCAAGCTTGGACTGTCTGAGGCTAGGTTGCCTCTGCCAGTATGCAGCCATTTGGGGGTCCCTATCCAAGGTTTAGGACCAATAGAAGGATGCCGACTGGCAAGGAAGTCAGCATCCTCGTTCCCTCGAATACCCTGATGACCCGGCACCCAGAGGAGCGTCACCGTGTTCCTCCTTGCGAGCCTCATCAGGGATTGATGGCACTCCCATGTCAGCCTTGAGGCCAACATGAAGGCTGCAATGGCTTGCAGCAGCCTGGCTGTCTGAGAGTATGATGATTCTGGCGCAGGTGAGCCCCCGTCGGGGCTCCTGCGCGCAGGTAGCAATGGCAAGGACCTCTGTCTGGTCCGGACAGCGACGAACCAGCCAAGGGGGCAGCCAGTGAATAACCCAGCCCCCTCACCCCCAGGTCAGCCCGACCATCCACCAGCGTGTACCACCGCTTTGAGCCTTGGGGATGTACGGGAGAACAACCCTCCCAGCGCTGTCGATCATGAATGACCACTTTGAAGGGTATGTGGAAGTTGGTATCTCCATTACATCAGAGACTGCTAGGGCGGACTTCCCAACCTTGACGCTGTTTAGACCTAGTAGAAAATTCCCTCCAAAGTCCAACTAGAGCCGGAGTTGGTCTTCGAAACTTTTCAGCCCGATCAGATCAAATTTGGGCGGGGTAGGGGTCAAAATGTGGAATTTGAAAAATGGATTTTTGACATTTTTAGCAACCTAGGCGTGTGAGGTATCATTTTCCACTAAATTGTGGACGCTGAATCCAATGAAATGGGTCCCAGAACGATCGGCACCCACAGGAAGAAGTTATGGATCAAATTGGGTATGTATTACCCATTTTGAATATGCGTTTTTGAGATTTCTGGAACCTAGGCGTGTGGGGTATCATTTTCCACTAAATCTTGGACCCTGAATCGATTGAAACGGTCCAGAACTCGCCACACACACTGTTTCCCCCATTTTGAAATGTAACTAAACACATGACCCTCGTTTCTACATCATATTTGAATAATTATTTAGCTCTTATTTTGTTTCAGGTAGGTAACCCTCTTCGTTCTCAGTGTAATATCGATATTTGGTACCTCAGGCTAGTTGCTGCTTTCACTTATTACTCGTACTATGGAAAATCACGAATTGTTACTAGGTTCTTTGGCAGAATCACTTGACGTTGGGCCCAAATACGAGTCGTGAGAATTCTGTAATTACCTGGAGCGATGGGGAAGTCGAATGAGACTAATTACATTTAGTTTCATTGTCAGTTCTGAAAATTGTCAATTTTGTTAGAAACCGGAGTAATTTTTTAGAGGGACCACCGTGATGTAGTCAATGTGTGTGAGTGAATATAAAGAAAATCAACAGAAGCTGAATGTGAGTTTATCCTCGTGTCGAGTTTCGACCTGCTGATCCCTTCCTAAAGGATTGCTCTATTGTACTCGGGATAAGGGGTGGAGTTCAAGTACCAGAGTTATGAAGAGGCGAATTGCCATGGTCGAGGGAGTTCCATAAGTCTTACGCACCTTTACTCGTAAACGTTTACGGTAACACACAAAAAAAAAAAATCTGGTCGACCACCACGAACGCATTCTTCATACTTATCCCGGCAAGGGCTCTCGGGATTTCTCCTGTTCCTCTCAACCCTCAAAAGCCCGAGTCGAAATATTCCTTCGCCCTCGTCGGATATTTTATCTAAGAACACGAAAACGCTTGACAAACGCGAGGTGACTCAACATAGCGACAAAAAGGAAAGGAAAAATGAATGCGCGAAAATCCATTCCTGAAGGAAAGGAAATGAAAAAGGAGGTAGAGGCATGAATGCGATACTGATTGAACAGATGGAATTACATTCAAAGGCGCGTTTTCACCTTTAGGGGCGCCAACGGTTTGTCATTCCGTCGAAAATATGACGTGTGGCATCATGTATTCCTGTAATTCCACCCTCTGTTGATGCAGGACTCAACCGCAACGTCATTGTTCCAACTAGACCAATGCTTCAAATAGTTAGCGCGGTTTGTGGTTTTGCGGAAATTCGTGGAAATCCTGTCCGCGGTAATCAAGTCTCTTCTGTAAAGCCTGATATCGATCGGCTCAGTCGATTGATTTCATTACGACTTTTGCACGACGGTGGGAACTGAAGGAAGCGAACTGGTTCTTTCAAGCTTTCAATTCCTTTGCGGGGTTGGAAAGGTGAGAATCACCCTGAGGGAACCCTCTGTTCTAGACTTTTTAGAAATTCCCTTCATCCGCATTTACATATTCGCGACTGAATAACGAAACTTGTATGAGAAGGCAGTTTCAAACCAACTCCGTCAGAGCTACAATTATATTTCCGATTCACGGTTTGAGCCGTGGCATGAAATAGGGAGAACTGACACTATTCCATTTATATTTCCGTAACCAGCACATTTTGTACAACCCACTAGGTTTTAGGAAAGAATTTTATAGCTCAGTAGAAGTTAATATTATTCGACAGAATGAATAACCAAAACGCTGCAAATTCCTTCGCAGACTCATTTTAATCGATTCAACGTCCAAAATGAAGTAAAAAATGATTAATACCCCAATCGCCTTTACCCAAATTGGTCTTGTCGGAATTTCAATCTTCCACAATGATCTTAAGGTCGCTTCGCACTGCCAGTAGTACCTACGTCTGCCGCTGCATTGACACGGCGCTGGCAGTCTGATCCTTTTCTCATCTGTTTTTCCTCAGTACGAATATGGAGTCTGTGTTTGTGTTGTTGTTCGGACGTAGTGTTCGATTGTGGAAAGACGCCCAGTGCAGATATATGTAAAGCTATTCTGTTTCGTTTGAGATCTAACTTCATTGGAAGGTATGTAAATATATTGTGTCATCCGATCTTTTGGTTTCACTCATAAAAGCCCAGATTCCGAAAGGTCCGATTGGGCTGAAAAGTTTTGAGTTGTTTTTCAAATTTCAGTATTTTAGAAAATTTTCTACTTGAAAGCTCGGTAAAACCCAAGAATAGGGACCGTTGTCGCGTTATCAACTGATATCGATAGTACGCTCTGTCGATATGCACTATCGATATACGCGAAATATTTATCCCTATCCGCCATATTTGTTTTTATAAAAATGAGAGAAAAAACTAAATTGAAATTAAATAAATAAATTGAAATGAACTTACCTCGTACTTTTAGACACAGAAAAGGTATACATGTGAGGTATACATTGAGATACATCTCAACACATGGCGTAAAATAAAAATTGAATAAATAAGTTTGAATAAAATTGAATAAGTTTGAATTGAACAAGTTTACATAATGAAAAACATTCAAATTTAAATTGACTCTATCTTTAGAAAATATCGAGCTTGCATGTTTAGTTGCTCTTTTTGTTACTTGGGTCCTTGCCCTCTCTGACATTGGTCGGTTCTTATGGAATTGCAGCTGTTTCGCCTTTTCTGCGAACTCTGGCTCGTTCAAATGCATTAAACTTTGTCCATGTACTTCTCAAAAATCCATCAATGAGCATAATGTGCCGTTGTGCATGTCAGTTTGGTGCTCGATGTTTAAAAGTGGGCAGCTCCGCGAGACGTGCTCTGCTGTCTCTGAAGAATGGCTACATGATTCTCGCCTATGCATTAAGTGGAGTTTGGCACTGAAATTTCCATGGCCAGTGAGGAGTTGGGTTGTCTCATACGAGGATTTTACATAATGCATGGTTAGGCGCCTTGAGAAGAATTGGTGTGTCAACCGCCCACCTGCTCCACAATTCCACCATTCCTGCCAAGCATGCCTTGTTATCTTTAAATTCAGTGGAAAATGATACCACACAAAAATCGCCAAACATCTCAAAAATCCATTTTTCGAAATACTTATTTGATCCCTATCCCGTCCAAATTTGGTCCGATTGGCCTAAGAAGTTTCAAGGTCCAAAGAAAAAAAAATTGAGGTATTTATATTAGGAACTGTGTTTTTGATGCAATTTAGTAAATTTACCAAATTTCGTAAATGTTGAATTTGTTTTCGTCAGTAAATACAGATTTTTTTGTAAAATCTTGAAAATCAAAATATTATCTGGAAAACGGTTAGGAATCGGACCGTGTTGAAGATGACTTTTTTTGTTCAGCATTAAATTTCCCACGTGATCTCAACATGCGGGAAGCCAGTTACTATATATTATACATCAACCTTATTTAACAACCCACGGACCTGCTATGCCACTTGGTGCCATCTTGTCTCCCTTACACGAGCTTCACCTAAATGGGGACTGATTATTTATAAATGTAATTATTTAAGGTAGAATGAGTATTATATTCATGAAGAATAGATTTCACCCCATTGAAGACATTTAATAAGTTACAATGGATGTGGTTACCACCGTAGAATGGCCACAAAGGAGTCAACATGCCTCATGTAAACCGTTTGATCTTACGAGGATTCATTTTCGCACTAAAACAATAAGAACCCTAAACCAAGCGTGAATTCAGCGAGGAAACGTGTATTAGCATAAACAAGAAACAGAGAATACATTTCCCATCGAAAATCAGTTAGTGCGGAGAGAAAGAGGATAAATTTGCGAGCAATTAGTTAACCACTATGTAAATTAACCGAATTAATAAGCTTGGGACCGTCTGTAGACGTGTTTTGCATCTTCGTTAAAATCGGTTTTAGACTCCCAAAGCATCTCTCATCCCCGTGTAAGAGTTCTAACTCGTGAATGAGGGAGAATCGAGATGAATGATGAAGATTTTCCGCGATTCAAGCGCCACAAAAGCATACAACAGAGATATGGAACTAATCTTAGATCGACTCGTAGATTATTGTCCTTTACAATCAATACATTTATGTAGATTGGTCCATTGTCCGAGACCATTTACGTTAATCCAAGAAATTAGTTTGAACGGAAAGAATGTTAGTTAGTTTTTAATTACAGCTTCTAGAACGTTAATTCGGTCTTAGTCCGAGCAAAAACCAGTACACAACGTTTTTTGCTGTTGTTGCTTTGACTGAGACTGAAATGATGGACGTTTTCGAGGGTCTAATATGAAATAACTTTTTGGTAGGTTATTCTTTGAATAGTCGACGATCGGGGAGTCAACTTCTCCTACTGGCGCTGAAATTTGACAGTGTAGGTGCGTTCTATGATCGAAAAACCCACTACACCAATCTCCCGGGAGGACTAATCGATCTGGGAACAATGCTGATAGATTCAGCGTCCGAAATTTAGTGGAAAATGATACTTCACACGCCTAGGTACCAGAAATTATTCAAAATGGGTAGATATGTACCCATTTTGACCCATAACTTCATTTAGAGGGCGCCAATCAATCCGGAACCCATTTCATTACATTCGCCGTGCAAAATTTAGTCAAAAATGGTACCGCACGCATCTGATCACCAAAAATCTTGAAAATTGTATTTATCGAAGAACAAATTTTGACCCCTTCTGCCCTAAATTTGGTCTATTCGGGCTGAAACGTTTCGAGGACCAACAAGAGCCAGAAACAGGTCCCTAACTAAAATTTCTACTACCTAGGACGGCGTGAACAGCGGACAGACATTTCAATGATATCCATGGCACGCGGCCTCAGAGCCACCTCTGGATCTGGCTGGGGAGTGACATTTAGCAGGAGGCTGCAGTACTACCGTGCAATATTCCTACCCACCATGTTGTAAGCAGCTCCAACATGGTGGCAAAATCCAAACCACTGAGAGAGGTGTTCATCAGCAGCAGTGAGCCGTCCTCCTGGCCATCACACGGGGCTATCCCATAGCATCCACACTCGGGCTGCATGCTTGACATCATGCTTGACGCGACGGTTGCCTTCAGCTCGATCAAGCAGCCAGATCGGACGGCAGTTCCATTGCGAAAAGATTTGGAAGAGTTGTTGACGCAAACAAACGACACTAAGATAACCAGCATACCAGAAGAAGTTATGGGTGAAAATGGGTATCTATATACCCATTTTGAATATGTGTCTTCGAGATGTCTGGTACCTAGGCGTGTGGGATATAATTGTCTACTAAATTTTGGACCCTGAATCGATTAGAATGAGTCCGGGACCCGCTACACCATCTTTTCCCCCCATTTTCCCCATGTTGAAGAAATGAGTCTCCATGCGCCTGGTCCGAGGATTTATATTCTGAATTCGTTTCATTTGTGGATGATACTATCTTGACACGAGTATCTTGACCGTTTTAAGCACCAAATTTCTCATGAATTCAAATGGTGCCCTTAAATTTGGGATAAATTAATTTATGAGTGATTTATGAGGTCTTTCGTCAGTAAGTACATAATTTCACGAAAAAACCATCAAAATCGTAATATCTGTAAAACGGCTAGGAATCGAACCTTTTTGATCAGCACAAAATTTATATAAGAACTCGATGATGGTGTTTTTCAATCGTTCATCAATAAAAAGTGTTAATATTGCGATCTTTATTGCTTTTATTACGTCTTTTGAGACTAGCATCAACCAGGTACGTCTTCCATTATTCGGACAAAACCCTTTTGTAATCAACGATGCACTTCATTCATGAAAACCGTGGAAATGATATCTTTGAAAGAGAAAAGGTTCTTGAATGTTCGCCCCTTTTTAGAAGCAAAAGATGAAAGGTAGAAAATATTCCCATCAAACGGTATATGAGCCGCGGGAGTTTGTCTTCCTTGAGGTGGGTTTTCCGGAAAGGGAAATTCGCATAAAGAGTCCCCCGATTAGGTCATCGGCTCTCCTCGTACATCAAAGGCAGGAAAATTGAAATGTAAGCTTCCGCCTCGAGGCTGTAGTTCCTGGAAGCACGTATAAATGAGGAGAGATCTCATTTAGATGCCGATATTACTCGGAGTAAAGCTCTGGTGAAGGAGATGTTCGCCTTGTACCCAATAATGTTATTTATATTTAGTTTAATGGGGTAAGCAATATCGTTACAGGAGTTTGATGTGAGAAAAGTAACGTTTTGGCAACATAATCCTGTTTCATGTGTTAATGAATTTCGTGAGAGGTTCCATGCACAATCATTATATTATGTAACTGTATTAATTAAGCTGGGAGGGAAAACGATGCAAATCCATTCACAAGGGGTTGGTTTATCCTCGGACCAACAACATGGAGACTCATTCCAATCGATTCAGCGTACAAAATTTAATGGAAAATGATATCCCATCACGCCTAGGTACCGGAAATCTCGAAGACCCACTCTTGAAATGGGTGGATTAATACCCATTTTGACCCATTTCCTCTTTTGATTGGCGCCAATCGTTCCGGGGCACGTCTCATTGGATTCAGCGTCCCAAATTTAGTCCAAAACGAAAATCCAAGCGCCCAGATCGCCGGAAAAACTAGAAAATACATTTTATCAAAATTCAAATTTTGATCTCTAATCCCCCTAAATTTGGTCCGATCGTGCTGAAAAGTATCAAGAACCAACTAGACCCAAAACCGGTCCCCTGACCAAAATTTCAGATTTTTTGAAAAATTTTCTATTACCAAAATCGTACGGTGGACGGACATTTTATCATTTTGGTCTAGACACCTTGAAAGCCCCAGAAACTTGGGCTGAATCAAAGGGATTCATTTTCTACATGAAAACAGGTTGAAACCAAGGAGGAATAACCAACCAATACTAACCTCAATTACTAAGTATCTAAATCATTAATATTAGGTACCTGAAAATCTAACAATGCTCCGAATACCGATGGAAATGAAGACGCTAAGGTGAAATCGATGTTGTTCTCCGATTGTTCGAGCATCCATATGCTGGAGCGGAGCCAACCAGGCGGGTTTCCAGATCAGTTAGCTGTAATATGTATAAGGGACCCCCCCCCCCCCCATAACCCCTCCAACTCTTGGAAATTGTCGTAAACGCCGCTTTCGTTCGATAAACCCCAATCAATCTTGGAGGAAATATTTTATCGTATGCTGAAAGAAGACTGTTCGATGATTTTGGCATTTTAATTGGAAGTTGATTTAATATTTAATCTACGAAAAATATATTTTGTGAGGGATACTCCAGGTTTTCTAAGCTAAGAACGTTCAATTCAATCAATCGATTATTTAATGTTGTAATTTTTTCTAGGGGTAGGTAACAGTGACCTTCACACAAGAGAGTTCGCAGCCTAATATCATAGTCTCAAATAGGCACTTATTGTTAGGAAAATTAGGTAAACGAAATTAGGCACTCCTACCAGAACGAAAATAGGCGACAGGCTAAACATTTCATAGATCTGAATTCGGTCAGGGACTCGTTTCTGTCGCTAGTTAGTTGAACACATGCAGCCGAATCGAACCAAATATGGGAAGGAGGGGACGATAAGGGTCAAAATGTGTTTTTTGAAAAATTATTTTTGACATTTTTGGCAATTTTGGCGTGTGAGGAACATTTTTCACTAAATTTTGTACCCTAAATCAATTGAGCCGGGTCCCAAACCGATTGGCGAAAATGTCGAACATGGAGAAAATGAGGGAAACAGTGGGTGTGGCTGATACCAAATCCATTTCAATCGATTCAGGGTCCAAAATTTAGTGGAAAATGATACCCCACACGCCTAAATCATGTAAAATCTCTAAAATCCGATTGCAGAAAAACACATTTTGACCCCTACACTCTTCAGTCTTCTGAATTCAGTCTTTAATTGAAGCATTTACATATTTGTTATTATTTCTGCTGCTGCTAATTGCTGGCTACTGGGCCGCACCCTGTGGGGTGCATTGGGCAATAGCGCAACTAAGAGGGATCCACTGCAAGAATGGAATAATACCACAAAAATTGACTGAAAAAATTCTTTATTCGATCAGAAAATATAATGGTAATTGAAGAAATGAAAACGGGAGAGTTCTGGAAAATTTAAATTGAAATATAGTGGTCATACCAACAATGGATGTGTAGACCTACCCCACAGTCTCTGCACATCTTCTTTGCTTGCAGGAAATGTGTACATGTTTCTTAGGCTCAGCTTGATTTCGCCTCTTCATCCGAGGGATGGAAGACGAATTCCTCGCTTTTTTAGCCGGAATTCCAAGAGTGAACAAATACTGCTGTACCACACCTCTCCTGAATTCACTGTATGTTATTGCCACCTTGGAGATGGCTTTATAATGTGAAGACCACAGGGGAAAAACGAGGAGAGTCCAGGTTTTCCTTTTTCCGGCAATTGAAAATTCCAATTTGGCATTTCACTTTCTTACTTTATAATCATCTTAACCTCATCCTTCCAATTTTGAAATTCAAACTAACTTATTCTCGACCTGATGAAATGGATTGGAGAAGAAATTAAGTAATTGGAGATTGCATAACGAATTTATTCATGAAAAGGAAGTAAGATTTCCTTAATAAACAGTGGAAAAACGCTGCAAATTCTTTCACACGGGTTGGTTATTCCTTGGACTTGGCGCATGGAGACTCGTTTCATCAAACAGTGGGTGTGGCGGGTATCGGACCCATTCCAATCGATTCAGCGTCCAAAATTTAGTGGAAAATGATACCCCACACGCCTAGGTACCAGAAATCTCGAAAACTCATTCAAAATGGGTGGATAGGTACCCATTTTAACCCATAACTTCTTCCGGTGGGTGCCAATCGTTCATGGACCTATTCCAATCGATTCAGGGTCCAAAATTAACTTTTTTTGAATAAAAACAGTTTGATAATTCAAGGAATAACTAACTAAGATTCGTTTTCAATGTCAAAGTTCAGCCAAATAATAGTACATGAATAACATTTTTTCTTTATAAAAACAACGTTTTTCATATGCACTAAAAAGTAGAAAATAATTTTCCTATGAGCCTGGCAGAATTTTTGAATAAATTGGTCACATTATGGTAACAGACTTTATAACAATTTCCAATTCTTATAAAACGAAAAACGTTGGGCGCATTTTGTATTATTATTATGAATGTTCATTTTCGAATCATATAAATATGAGATTTATATGAGGTAATACTAAACTACTGTTTATTTCTGACAATATATTAATTTTACAAATTATCTATAATTATTAATATAATTGAACATGATTATATTATTTATAAATCACTAATTGTGATTGTAAATGAAACATTTTCATAGTAACTTATGAATATATTTAATTCATTTAAAGTAAAATTTTATTTCTGCAAGATTATGTAACAAATATGTATTTGAAGAATTATTGTAGAAATCATGATTTTAATGTTCATTTATATGAAAAATTTTGAATTCGTTAATGATGATTAGTATTATTGCATATGATTATATCAAATGATTTCTAATGTTCACAATTCAATTCCGAGAAACTGTATTAACTGAATATTATGTCAACTGAATTAATATAAAGAAATTTCATTTTATAGAAATGTGAGCATATTATTAGAAAGATCTTGATGTTTGAGTACATGCGCCCAACATTTTTCGTTTTATAAGAATTGGAAATTGTTATAAAGTCTGTTACCATAATGTGACCAATTTATTCAGAAATTCTACCAGGCTCATAGGAAAATTATTTTCAACTTTTTATTGCATATGAAAAACGTTGCTTTTATAAAAACAATTTTATTCATGTACTATTATTTTCTACTTTTTAGTTTTGTTCGTTAGAAATTTGTAATCGTAAAATTTTATTGAAGAACCTCGATGAACAATGCAGATATTCCCCCCTATCATTTAATTATTTTATTTTATTGAAATTACTCAAGAAGCTCTTTAAATCATCATCAAAGTATTATAATATTGCATTGTCATCTGGTTCTGATCTATATGTAAAGTTTCAGAACTATAGATTGCCGATAAATGGTCGAAATTTGAGTTGAAAGATTTCGCGGACAAACAGACAAACAAGAAAGCGGGTTAAGGAAAAAAAAAAAAAAAAAAAAAAAAAAAAAAAAAAAAAAAAAAGCGGGTTAAGAAAAACGTTTAAAAAAAAAAGAGATTTGCTTGGTCAAATTCAATGCTTTCCAAGCTTCCTTGATGTATTGCATCAACTCCATGGAGGGTCCATTCTGTATTATGTGGATAAACTTGATTTGTAATGAAACTGGGCTTCTGTGATCAAGTTTCTGTGAGTTAACATAAGATACCTCTTAATAGAAGAGTAAATTACCATGCAGAAGAAGGTGATCATCCTCAGACTGTCCTGACAGAACCAATGTGCACTTTCACTTGAACAGATTTGAGCACTGAACCAGACGCATTCTGGAACCTATATTCTCATAGTTTGTGCCCAACCCGCACTGAAATTCGCGAAAAAAAAAAAAAAAATAGAAAATTTAGGGAAAACCAGGTTAGTTTGGAGTACAACACATCAACAGCGGTAGAAGGAAGGGAGATTGGAAGAAGACTGAACTGAAGTTTAAAAGAACCCTTGAGCAGGACCCTACCTTCAGGTTGTGGAGGGGAGAGTTCACACGGAATCATATCAGTTCTCAGAAAGACATATACTGTCAGGAGAGGCAAAAGGCTAGAAACCTAGTATTTCTCGTTATTTCATTCTTGGAACTCTGCTCATGTCCATGCTCATTTGAAAACCTTCTGAGGGCTGGGAAAATTAAAAAAACACCTGCTCCCATCAGAAACCAGGAACTGACACACAGGTGATGAGAGGAGAAGGACTGGACTAAATGAGTATACACCAAATTACAGAGGTATTAGTTCTCAGAAGGACTCATATCGTGTTGAGATGTCAAGGGACAGAGAATCCAGTGCTCCTAGTTAATTGGGTTTCCTTCTTGGAGTTATATCCCTGTCCTGACTCTTCTATTCACATTTGTGAACCTTCCAAGGGCTGGGAAAATTTTAAAAACCCTGCTCCCACCAGGAAACCAGAACTGTCACGAGACTGGACTGAATAAGTGTACACAGAACCAGTATTAGTTCTCAGAAGGACTCATATCATGTCGAGAAGTCAAGAGACAGAAAACCCAGTTCTCCTAGTTAATTGGATTTCCTTCATGGAACTATCATTCTTGTCCAGAGTCTGAGTCTGAGAAAATTTCAAAAACCCTGTTCCCACCAGAAAACCAGAACTGTCACAATGGAGGCCTGACTCAAACTTATAGGTGTACACAGAAATGACATCAGTTCTCATAAGGACTTGCATTTTGAGGTGAGGAAGAAAAGCTGAAGACCCAGTATAATTCCTAGTTCCATCTTGGAACTTCTGTTTTGTCTGTAGTCTAAACCTCTAGAGGGCTGAGAAAATTGAATAAACCCTTCTCCTCCATGAACTGTCACAATGATGGTGAGGGGAGGAAGACTTGAACTAAATTAGTTTACACAGAAATAGTATCAGTTCTCAGGACATCTAATTTGTGGAGAGTTACAAGGCCAAAGACCCAGTATTCTAGTCTTTTGGTTCCTTCTAGGAACCTTGTTTCTGCCCAGACTCCTCTCTTCACATTCATAAGCCATTTGAGGGCTGGGAATGATTTTAATATGCTGCAACATCTTTCACATGGGTTGTTCATTCCTCAGACCAGGTGCATGGAAACTCTTTTTTAAACATGGGGGAAATGGAAACTGTGGGTGAGGCAGGGCCCATACTGATCGATTCAGGGTCTACAATGTAGTGGAAAATGATACCCCACATGCCTAGATCGCCAAAAACTTCGAAAATTATTTTTTTGAAACACACATCTTGACCCCTACCCCGCCCAAATTTGGTCCGATCGGGCTGAAAAGTTTTGAGGACCATTCTAGTCCGGGAACAGACCCCTGACCCAAATTTCAGATTTTTAGAAAATTTTCTACTACCGAAAACGGCGCGGACAATGGACGGCGGACGGACATTGACCTTTTTTGATCTAGACACCATGAAACGTCCAGAAAAAAAATCTGCAAATTCTTACACACGGGTTGGTTATTCCTCGAATGGGGGAAACAGTGGGTGTGGCGGGTCCCAGACCCATTCCAATCGATTCGGGGTCCAAAATTTAGTGGAATATGATACCCCACACGCCTAGGCACCAGAAATCCTGACACATACAAAATGGGTGGATACATACCCATTTTGACCCATAACTTCTTCCGATGGGTGCCAATCGTTCTGGGACACACATCATTGAATTCAGCGTCCAAAATTTAGTGGAAAATGATACCCCACACGCCTAGGTAGCAGAAATCCCGAAAACACATAATCAAATTGGGTAATAAATACCCAATTTGACCCATAACTTCTTCCAGTGGGTGCCAATTGTTCTGGGACCCATTTTATTGGATTCAGCGTCCAAAATTTAGTGGAAAATGACACCCTACTCGCCTAGGTAGCAGAAATCCCGAAAACACATATTCAAAATGGGTAATAAATACCCAATTTGACCCATTACTTCTTCAAGTGGGTGCCAATTGTTCTGGGATCAATTTTATTGGATTCAGCGTCCAAAATTTAGTGGAAAATGACACCCCACTCGCCTAAATCACCCAAAATCTCGAAAATCCATTTTTCAAAAAACCCCTACCCCCTCCAAATTTGGTCCGATCGGGCTGAAAAGTTTCGAGGACACATCTCGGCTGGGAACAGACCCCTGACCCAAATTTCAGATTTTTAGAAAATTTTCTACTACCAAAAACGGCGTGGACAATGGACGGCGTACGGCGGACGGACATTGACCTTTTTTGATCCGGACATCATGAAACGTCCAGAAAAAAATTTTGAGCCGAATCGGAGAGGTTGACCATTATCATGAAAACATAGGTTGATTATTCAAGGAATAACCAACCAAAACGAGGACTGTCCAAATGTAACTACTCAGCTAATTTAGGCGCCGGTCTTCGTGGAACCTTTCTTGGCCTTTCCGTGGCGGAGGTGGGAGAGGGACGTGCAAAACTGCCGAAGATGGAAAAGATCCTTATATTTTTCAGTGGTAATCTTACGTCTTGCCTGGTAGAGACGTGGAGGCAGGAAGAAGTGCCCATCAGGATGAATTTCCAAATTTCGTCGTCGCTTCAGCTGAGGAGCAATGGTGGTGAACACCATCTGACCATTGCAGGTGTCGCGATGCAGGACTGAGAGCGAATGCTTGTTAGTAAAATGAATTTCACGTATAGGGCGTGATTTGCAAAGTAGCTTTTTCAAGTAGCGGGGGTCCAAAAATCCTGACCAATTTCGGATCAGAGCCAGATCCACGGCAACGACGGTGAAAGGCTTATTTTTCCGGCATGTTTTAATTTCTTCGATCCAATCCTGGGAGAGTTTGGCGGGAACTTTGTGATTTAAGAGTGCCATGTCCCGGTCACACTCCAAATAGGAATGACCTCAACATTGCTCGTTCTTCCCCTGTTACTCAGAACCAGATTCGCCATTATGAGGGGCATTCTCCCCCTTTTTTCTCCTGTTCCATGGTATAATTTGAAACTAGACTTCGTGTAGAAGTTGTTGCCAACCTTAACTCCATTTTCACAAAAAATGGACTCTCCTCGTTTTTCCCCTGTGGTCTTCATGTAAGTAGCCGCGCATTTTGGCAGTCAGCGTCGATTCCGAATAGAAATAGTGCATACCACCATTTTTTCCATTGAAACTATTTTTTACTCATCTTTGACGAAAATCAGCCGGTCGTGTTAGACACAAAAAACGTGAACAGGGTCGTAGTTGGTGCACTAAGCGTTGGTGGGTTAAATCCGAAAAGAAAAATTCTCCGAAACAGCCGCAATTGGCAATCAAAACTAATTTGCTGCATTTATTCTGAGGAATGTGATAATGGAAACGCGACGAAAAAATAAAGTATGTACTTCGTAATCAATGGCGAGGAAAAATCAACCGTAGGGAGTCGTCGGTGGGTAGAAATAAGGCAGCAAATGTGTCATTTGGTGACCTCGAAGACACGAATTCCTCTACGAACAACATCGACCCTAGAATAATGACTTTTTGTTGCTGAAATCGCTGGATTTGTAGAATATTTAGAATATAAATCTGCTTAAACACTCCAGAGGGGAAGTTTTATTTAATTTGCATGTATTTTACATAATTATTCCGATGAGGAGATCAAAAGAAAGGCGAATTTGGTTTACTTCTTGAACTGAGCGAGTTATAAACACAAGTTATAAATGAATTTTCAACTCGGTAAGATGAAGGCTGTGGTGACATTGTGGTCCATCGATCTCATCACCGAGTACGTGAGCTTTCCTGTGCACCTTCAACTTCCTACAGAGCTTGGCTTCCGGATAATGAAAGCAAAGAGGTGTTTCGAAGCCTCGGGGGATGCTAGTTACAACATAAACAACCAAGATCGGAGGGGAGAGCTTACGCGAACGCGTGTTTGAGTTGGAAGGGGTTGAGTTTGTGTCGTGGAACTCTTCGGAATATTATCTTAAGTTGCCCGACGGACTTGGGAGTCAGCGAAGACGAAGAGATTAGAGGCCAGGAGACGAAGGGAACAGACAGAATTGTTAGTTTACAAACGAGGATTAGAAGCTGAGCTGGTACTGGAGTGTATTACTATCACGGGTTCCTAAATACCGAAACTACGGTGAGTTAGGCCACGAGGGGAATTTCCCTTCCTGAGCGCGTGGAGGGGCAAATGCCGTATTTATTCCACCTCGGTACCGCAATGGCGTAAATCTTGTACGTGTGTCGCAGCCTTTGAGCGAAGAGCCTTGTCCTGGTTGTATTCCACGAGCCTCGTCCCAGCTATAGTCACACTCACCCAACACGACAACTCGTATTACACTGGCCACTTGAAGGGAAACACGCGGTTCGGCCGTTGAATGGCCCATTTCAGATCGCCAACCTTCACAATATCCTCCGAACAAAAGTCTGAAGCTTCTATTGAGTTCGTTGTACGACGGTTGATATTTTCAAACGGTAAACATCTCGACGGCTTCACGTGAACACGGATCGGATTGGCTCCTCACCGTCGTTCTAGTCGGAAAAAGCCTTTTTCATATTGCGAGAGCCGACGGTTCTTCAAACGGTCGATCATTGTCGAGAACGGCAGGTCATTCATTGTTCAGCCGCTCAGCCGTTTCAATAATGGAAGAAAAACGGAGGAAAGAAAAGGTTGAAACGCCTGCAGTGATCACTGTAATCCCCGTCCCACGAAATCTCCTCGTGAGATCCGGGCCATGACGGTAGTAGGGGTTGTTTAACCAATCATAGAATCACATGATAACCAGTAATTGGACACAGTGGTCTTCTTTTTCCAATAAGGAGGATTTAGTAGAAAATGATACCTCACATGTCCAATTCCCAAAAAGTCCCGAGAATCGTGATTCAAAAAAACGCTGCAAATTCTTACACAGGGGTTGGTTATTCGTCAGACCAGGCGCAAGTAGACTCATTTCTTTAACATGGGGGAAATGGGGATAACGGTGGGTGCGGCGGGTCCCAGACCCATTCCAATCGATTCAGTGTCCATGATTTAGTGGAAAATGATACCCCACACGCCTAGGTTCCAGAAATCTCAAAAACACATATTCAAAATGGGTAATATATACCCAATTTGACCCATAACTTCTTCCAGTGGGTGCCGATCGTTCTGGGACCCATTTCATTGGATTCAACGTCCACAATTTAGTGGAAAATGATACCCCACTCACCTAGATCGCCCAAAATCTTGAAAATTCACTTTTCAAAAAACACATTTTGACCCCTACCTCGCCCAATTTGGTCCGATCGGGCTGAAAAGTTTGGAGGACCGTCCTAGGCCGGTCAAATTTCAGATTCTTAGAAAATTTTCTACTACCAAAAACGGCGTGAACGGACATTGACCTTTTTTGATCTAGACACCTTGAAACGTCCAGAAAAAAATTTTGAGCAGAATCGGAGAGGTTGACCTTTTGCATGAAAACATAGGTTGATTATTCAAGGAATAACCAACCAAAAGGTCAATGTCTGTCCGCCGTACGCCGTCCACGCCGTTTTTGGTAGTAGAAAATTTTCTAAAAATCTGAAATTTGGGTCAGGGGTCTGTTCCCGGCCTAAGACAGTCCTCCGAACTTTTCAGCCCGATCGGACCAAATTTGGGCGGGGTAGGGGTCAAAATTTGTTTTTTGAAAAATGGATTTTCGAGATTTTGGGCGATCTAGGCGAGTAGGGTATCATTTTCCACTAAATTGTGGACGCTGAATCCAATGAAATGGGTCCCAGAACGATCGGCACCCACTGGAAGAAGTTATGGGTCAAATTGGGTATATATTACTCATTTTGAATATGTGTTTATGAGATTTCTGGTACCTGGGCGTGTGGGGTATCATTTTCCACTAAATCATGGACACTGAATCGATTGGAATGGGTCTGGGACCCGCCGCACCCACCGTTTTCCCCATTTCACCCATGTTTTTATGTGTAAGTTTCCATGCGTCTGGTCCGAGGAATAACCAACCCCTGTGTAAGAATTTGCAGTGTTTTGATCTAGACACCTTGAAACGTCCAGAAAAAAAATTTTGGGCCGAATCGGCGAGGTTGACTTTTTGCATGAAAACATTTCAAGGAATACCCAACCAAAACACATTTCCACCTAAACGCAACCCAATTTTGATTTGATCGGGCTAAAATTTCGAAGACCGAACTGGAGCCGAATTTTGATTATTTTATTCCTACTTCCAAAAACGGCGTGGACGTGGACAATGGCAAATTTCAATCTCTCCAATTTTTTGGGCGTTTCAAGGTTTTTAGATCAAAATTCGCTAATGTCCGTCCGCCGTGTACGCCGATATTGGTAGTCGAAAAATTTCTAAAAATCTGACATTTTTGTCAGGGATTTTATTTTTGGCTCTGGTTGGTCCTCGAAAGTTTATAGCCCGATCGGAACAAATTTGGGCGGGGTAGGGGTGAAAATGTGTTTTTCGAAAAGTGGATTTTCGAGATCTTATGCGATCTAGGCGTGTGGGGTATCATTTTCCACCAAATTATGGACGCTGAATCCAATGAGACGGGTCGTGGAACGATTGGCATACACCAGAAGAGGTTATGGGTCAAAATGGGAGTCTACCTACCCATTTTGAATATGTGTTTTCGAGATTTCTAAAAGCTAGGCGTGTGGGGTATCATTTTCTACTCAATTTTGGACGCAATCGAATGGAATGAGTATCCACGCTCGTGATCCGAGGAATAACCAACCCCAATGTAAGAATTTGCATCGTTTTAGGGATCCAGCCGTATAGGGAAATAATTACTCCTTATTTTGGACGCGGGTCCTAAATCGACAGTTTCAAATCAGAAATGAATACATGTTATTCGAAGAAATGATGATTGTGGATGTGTCCCAAAGGATCCTCATTGAATCAAGAAACAAGTGATGTGATGAAGATGTGGCGAAATGAAGCGAAACAGTAACAAAGGGAATAGATGAAAGGAGTAACTCATCTTAATTATTTACAAGCGGGAACCGAGCATCAATTGAGACGATATATTATTCACGTGAGCTGTACAGTCTTACGTGAAAAGGACTGTTCTGACCCTCGTAAGAGAAGAGTTATTCACTTCGACACAAACTTTAATTGCCCTTTTACACCGAACAAACGAGACCACTGTGTGAAGACGATCCTCGAAGCTTCTCAGTAGATCAAAGACCAGTCGCCAAACTCCGAAGTTTCCAACAGTCGCTCCGCCAACTTTAATTCTTGACAAAGACGGATTTTCCCTGTTTGGGGACCGAGAAGCGTTCGGATGAATGAATGAAAATGAGCGCGGGCTCTGTTCTTGACAGCTACCCATTTAGTTTGTTAGTGTGAACAATAAGTCAACGGGGTAACTTGTACGGAATATACATCACCCTGTATCTTAGAGCTGAGGAAGGAAAGTAGCATTGAAAAGAAGTGGGTACAGGAATCGTTCCATTCTCCCTCAAATTCAGTTTTTTTGAACGCCTCAACTTCTTTTACAGGGGTTTGTTATTCCTCGGACCAGAAAAATGGGCAAAACCAGTGAGCGTGGAGTATTCTAGACTCATTTTAATCGATTTAGCGTCCAAAATTTAGTCGAAAATGATACCCCACACGCCTAAATCGCTAATAATCACAAGAACAAATTTTTCAAAAAACACACTTTAACCCCTGAATTCCTGAAAATTCTTTCCCTCACCCCTTTTTTCTTATGAAAAGATACCAAGTCCAAGAAAAAACTACCAACACAAGCAGGTGAGGGCATTTTAAAGAAAATTAATTCGAGTCGAAGTCCAGAGAATCACTTGAAAAGAACCTTTTTCTAATGATATTTTTCTCCCTCAACGGACATGGTTCTCTTGAAAAGGATCAAAGGAAATAAAAGGGAATCGTATTTTTACGTCATTAACTAGAAGGGATATTCCGTTTGAAGGCAGACAGACTTTCATTCGAAATTTATAAACGTTTTTTGGCGCTGAATTCCAATTTTCCAGAGTAAATGATAATAATTCATGTTCATCTATCCATAGTTAGCAACAAAGGGAGTGCATTTTACAGGATGATAACGTTTGTTGACAGCCTTCAAAGGGTCGAATTTACAACTCATTTGCAACAAAAGGTCTCCCTAGGGCACCTCATTATTTACAATCATTCTCGAGTTATTCACGATTTCAGATTTTTGTTCAGGTTTTCGACCTGAATAATACGGTCATGACTTCCTTATTTGCAAGATGATCTCAAATCTGAGTGGGGACTCGTCATTCTCAACTTTACATTATGTTACGAAAATAAACATGAATATACAGTTAGTAAACAAGTATACAGGGGGAGTTTTTCTGGTAAAAATTTCCATTTATTCAGTTGTTGACAAGGTTTCGTGTTTTCACTCATTTCATAAATTTAGGCTAAATTAGTGACTACCAATATTCAATATTGAAGACGTTGAGGGGCCCATCAGAAGGGAAATTTGACGCTCTTTCCATCGATGTTCTCAGATTTTTGATTATTTAGTAAATTAAGGGAATTATGGCAGTTTTAGTGACGTTAGGTCGAAAACACGTAATAAATCTTAATTCGTGAATAACTCGTAAACGAAGCATCTAAAAAGAAAAGCATGTGGACACTTTTTGTAGCAAATGAGTTGTTTAATCGACTTCTCCACGGCTGCCAACCATAAACGTTAAGACCGTGTATACTTTACGATTCATTCCGCATAACTTACTTCATAAATAAGTGTGTTTTATCCCGTTAAAGTAAAAAATACTGCAGTAGTTCATACCTTTCGAGAGCGTGATTCGTCCAGCTTCCGATTACACTACCACTTCAGCATAACCTGCAAAAAAGGTGAGCATTTAGTGAGAGAAGACGAGAAATTCTCCTAGAACGCACATCTTTCACAACATAATGTTCAGAGAGTTTTGTAACTAACTACCCGGATTCGTAATATCGTCAATTTCGTTCTTGAAAAGAAGCGAACAAGTTTGAAAAGTTTTTCCCGTTGTGCTACCACTGAAGTTCTAAATCGCGCCGCTTACCTCGCTCGAGAGGTAGGAATGGAGACTAGACTGAAAACTTCAAACTTGAGATGAGAATTGCAAGTTGAGTACTTATTCTTGTTATATTTCATTCAGCTGACTGCTCTTCGTTATGGATATTGTTCAGTGATGGAGTCGAAGGTACTGAACCGAACCACAGTGGTAATGGCAAATGATGAAGCTTATTGAAGAAGGACTTTGTCACGATAAAATGTACATTTTATCTGGTAACTAGTTATGTTTGTTACGACTGGTTCATACTCATTCGTGAAAAGGACGCATAAACGTCAATACTTCTGTAAGCCCCCAGGCTTGCTGCCTCCAGAAGGCCAGAAGGGAGGGAGCATGCGCCAGGATGTGCGCGCAGCTCCTGCCCAGACGTCGCATTTTGGAGAGAGGCCCAGCGCTCACTCGTTGCTAAGGTGCCCAACCCGCTCCAACTGGGGGGCCCAAAATGTTGGAGTCATATATTTTTGTAACCCTGTCGTGCAAGTGAATCTCACTCAGTCATCCTGGCTTTGTCCTGTGCTTGCTCTGAAGTGAACTCTTCTACCGTGCTGAAGTCGTCGACTGAAGCTGTAATATTGTGTTCCCCATGAGATGATAAAGGACTCAAGTTAATAAGCCTCGCTGTGTACCTGCGGGACAGCGTGTCCCCTCCTGTTTTCCTTCGACGTTGACGCCGTTTTCGTCAGCCGGTATTGTTGCGCTTGCTCATTAAATTGTATTTCATGTATATCATAATTTCATGTATCATGTATTAATTATATTTTATGCTCCACATGTTGTCTAATTTACTTTGTCTTGTATCAATTCTAGCCCAGGTTGAGGCATATTCTCCTTTGCAACGTGTCCTTGTTTTCAATTATAATTCAGTTTGTATCAATGTATTTTATGCCCATCCTTGGTATCCCTAGTTGCTCAGTCGTAATTCTTGGACTTACATCCCGTATCCTCTCGCTAGGTCCCTTCCAAATTCTCTGAAGAAACCCGAATTAAATCACAGTAAATTCAAACACATTTTAATTCGAGAGAGGCTTACACTTCGTACTCTTTCCTCTGTTGGAGATTGGAAAGTTTGGATTTTTGAACACACTGAACGCGTGATTTTGCCACATTTTTGGTCGGTTATTCCTTGAAAAATCAACCTATGTTTAAGTACATGAAAAAGGTGTCAAAATCAATACGCTGCAAATTCTTTCACACGAGTAGGTTATTCCTCGAACCAGGTGCATGGAGACTCATTTCTTCATCATGAGGGAAATGGGTAAAACAGTGGGTGTGGCGCGGGTCAATAGGTACCCATTTTGACCCATTACCTCATCCAGAGGGCGCCAACCGTTTCGGGATTCAGTTAATTGGATTTACAGTCCAAAATTTAGAGATGATACCCCACACGCCTAGATCGCACAAAATCTCGAAAATCCATTTTTCGAAATACACACTTTGACCCCTACCCCGCCGAAATTTGGTCCGATCGTGTTGAAAAGTTTCAAGGACCAACTAAGGACGGAAACAGACCCCTGACCCAACTTCAAATTTTTTAGAAAATTTTCTACCACGTACGGACATTTGCTTATTTTTACCTAGACACCTTGAAACGCTCAGAAAATGTTTTTGGGTCGGATCGGAGAGATTGACATGATTGCATGAAAACATAGGTTATAACGACCTCGGCCACCCAGGCCCCTAATAAGAGGTTAACAAATAATATATGTGATCTACCCCTTCAACCAGGGCCTACCTGCTCAGGTCTCCATGCAGTTCACCCTTCCCCCACTCACTTTGACTTGGTGGTGGAAGAATCCGACGACGCAGTTAGTCTGATGGAAACGTTCGCCGGTGACAGGGAGTTCTGCGGCCCATGTTTATTATTTGTCTTATTATTTGATTATATTTGATTTTACAAAGTGCCACCTGACATAAGTTATTGTGTAGTCCCCCTACGCTCACATCAGAAGTGGGATCATGGACCCTGAATGCCGTGGTGATTCGGAAGAGATGGATGATGTGGGGGACTTTTCTCGCCCGGGAACTCCGCGTAATGAAGAGGTTTCCAAGGATCGTATTATTTCGTTATTGGAGGCACAAAACCGCGAAATGTCGGAGCAGAATCGGCGATTGGAACGACTATTGGAAAGAGCTATGTCGACACCTACTCAGCCAGGTACATCTTCCAATATCAGTTACGTCAAGCTTCCTGAATTTGATCCAAAACACGAAGGTGTCGATCCTAAATCATGGTGTGCGACAGTGGAATGTTGCTTAAACGAGAACATGAAAAGTGGAGGAGCCCTTGTATTGTCGCTCGGACAATCATTAAAAGGTGAAGCCGCCACATGGTTTACGTCCATTGCCAGTCCCGATCTCACTTGGGACGCCTTCAAATCTGCTTTCTTAACGTAATGGGATGCGGTTGACACGCCTGCGTGCGTATTTTTTTTCGTTTCTGAGGTCGCAACCCAAGGACAACAACGAAACCTACGTCACCTATGCTTTGCGCATGATCCAGAAGCTCACAGCTAGTTGGAAGGGGTTGACACACAAGCAGATAGCAGTAGCCGCCGTGGTGGGGCAGCTATCTCAAACAGACACGAGAGTGCGCCGGCTGGCTTACACTGAGGAGATACAAGGTCGGGAGCATTTATTGAGGGAGATAAGGGTTCTCAACTACAAATGACCCTTGGGTTCTGTCGACGACCAGGTATCTTTGAAGAGGAGACCTTTTTCTTCTCCTTCAACACCTCATAAAACTGGGCCTTCTGGGAACTGGGGATCAGTATCTCCACTTCGCTCTCCCTCTGCCCATCGATCAGCTGATTTTTGGAAAAGGACTCAAAGGACTTCTTCCTCCACAACCCCGACTAGTGACGTCACGTGCTACACCTGTTTGGCCAAAGGACATGTTTCTTCCCGCTGTCCCAAGAAAGAAGAGGCCCATCATCTCAAGAAGGCTTCAAGCTCCCAGTCAGCTGCCAAGCCAACGGAGAAGCATGTTGGATTTTGCCAAGTGAATCCATCTGGCACTCTAACCCACAAAGGTAAACTGTATTTGTACCAATTTGATTCTGGTAGCGAATGCTCTCTCAAGGGAATGAGGTTTAGTTTACAATTTGAGGGTTCAAAATTATTCAGATCAGTAGTATTACATGGATTGGGGGCATCATCTCTAAAGTGTACTGCCCAAATGGAGGTGAATGTTTTGATTAATGACATCAACCTTGACATCATCTTTCACTTAGTGAATGATGACCTTTTGCCTTGTGCTATGATTCTTGGTCGTGAAATTCTCTTGCCCGGTTTAGAGATGATTATTTCGGCTAATGGGTGCTTTCTGAGGACAAATGCAATTCCTGAAAGGGCCATCATGATTTCTAATCAATTTGCTGACCTTGTCGTGGAAAGTTCTGCAGGGAGTGGTCAAAATCTTTCACCCTCTAATGCTCAAGAAGGTGGTAGTAGTGTTTGCGATTTTCTATCGGAAATTGACTCTTATGAATCTGTGACTGACTTCTCAGTTGGATGTGTGGAGAGCCAAGCACGATTTGAGACAATCAAAACTGATCTTCCTCCAGATCATAGATCAAGCTTGATAAAAATTTTAGAAAAATATTGTGAGTTTTTCATGTCAGGTATTCCACAGACTCGTATCACAACAGGGATGCTGGAAATCAAGCTGAATGATCCACAAAAAATCGTTTACCAAAAACCTTACAGGATGAGCCCAAAAGAACGTGAAATGATTCGAGACAGAGTAGCTGAGTTAGTTGAGGCAGGTATAGCCCGTCCTAGTCAATCACCTTATGCGAGTCCAGTTCTGATTGTGCCCAAGAAGACAGGTGATTGGAGAATGGCAGTTGATTTTCGTAAGCTGAATGCCATAACAATTCCTTTGAGGTTTCCTCTCCCATTGATTGAGGACCAAATTGCAAGGTTGCGAGGTGCCAAGTTTTATTCTCAGCTTGACATGCTTTCAGGTTTTTATCAACTTCCTCTCCACCCTGAATCCATAGAGAAAACAGCGTTCATTACTGCTGATGGTCATTTTGAGTTTTTGACAGTCCCATTTGAGTTGCGCAATGCTCCTAGCGCATTTCAAAATTCTGTTATGTCAGCCTTAGGTGACATTGCCAATACTTTTGCTGTTGTGTACACTGACGACATTCTTGTGATAGGCGAAAGTTGTGATGAAGCTTTGAAAAATTTGGATGAGGTTTTGGCTTTGCTTACATCCAAGGGATTTTCCTTCAACTTGGCAAAATGCTCATTTCTCACAACTAAAGTAACGTATCTTGGGTATGAGGTCTGTGATGGGGAGATCAGACCAAATGCCCGCAAAGTTGAAGCTCTCACTCATGTTCCTCCTCCTACCACCCTGAAAATGTTGCGTTCTTTCATAGGTCTTGCCACCTATTTCAGAAAGTTCATCAGAAACTTTTCATCCATTATGGCTCCCTTGTACAGACTAACCAACCCGTGTGTAAGAATTTGCAGATTTTTTCATCTTGAAGCAGACAAGACCCTCGAGACGCTCTACAATTTTATTGGTTCGAGCACATGGCCCAATTTGTTCGGAAATTTGTCAGTAATTGTGTGACTTGTAAGATGGCGAAAAGAGATTCAGAAGGATCACGTCAGGTTGCCCTACATCCTATTGATAAGGTAGCTGAACCTTGGCACACATCTTGACTTGACAGGGAAGCTTAGTGGCAAAAAAGATGCACGCGACTATTTGTTTGTTTTCATTGATGGGTTCACCAAGTTTTGCCTATTGCAACTTACTCACAAACTTGAAGCTAAGAACGCTATTCAAGCTGTTCGAGCCACAATTTCGTTGTTTGGTCCCATGAAACGGATAGTGGTTGATCAAGGGCGTTCTTTCACCTCGAAACAGTTTCAAGACTTTTGCTCAGAGTCCCAGATAGAATTGCACTTCATTGCAACTGGCTCCAGCCGAGCCAATGGACAGTTTGAAAGGGTTATGGGAACATTGAAGGACATGTTGACTGTTGCTGAGATGGATCAGCATCGTTCATGGCAAGACTCAATTGGGGATATTCAGTTAACATTAAATTCTACCCCTCATGCTGTTACTAAATTCTCCCCCATGGAATTGATGTTTGGGAAAGTTGCACGACCTATGGGTCTGATTGTTTGCGATGCCGCTGATGATACTGCATTTAATGTGCAGGGCTCAGCCAGATCTAGCACTGATATTCCTTCTATGCGAGAGCAAGCGCTTACCAGGATTGTTCAACATTCTGCGTACAGCAAGAAACTCTTTGATAAGGGTAAAGCTAAGGTGCAACCTTTCAAGGTTGGTGATTTGGTTCTTCTTAACGAGAAGAGCGGAATATTGTGAAACTCGATCCTAAATATTCTGGTCCTGTTCAAGTTACTAAGGTACTACCTAATGATCGATATGAGTTAAAGACTATTGATGGATGGCGTACTTACAAGTATGCTCATGATAGGCTACGTAAAGTGCCTGATGCAACTGAGATTAGCACCTTGGCTGTTGGCTCATCTGAGGCCACTGCCAGTCCCTGAAAGGTTTGAGACTCGATTGGGTAGTTCTGGGGTAGCTGTGGTTGTGCTGGGCGGACTACCATGATGGAGTGTGGATTAGCTTTTCGCTTGCGATGCGTCCGCTCCTCGGTCACTGTTTCTATGCACGTGTCGCTTGCGCTGTGTCTGTTCTCATTGGGCCTCACTTTTCGCTTGCGATGTGGGTGCTCGAGGGCAGTCTCCGTCTCAGTACACCTGCTGCCTTCCTCAGTACTCTCCGGGTCATTGATGGAGTTGCTCCATGTTGCAGTTTGTGCTTTCGGCCGCTGCGTCTTTTGGCCTTGCTTTTGGCAGGTCGTTTTGTTGGCTGTGTTGCCACCCTGTGTTGCAGTTTGTGCTATTCGCCGCTGCGTATTTTGGCCTTGCTTTCGGCAGGTCATTTGTTGGCTGTGATGCCATCCTGTGTTGCAGTTTGTGCTTTTGGCCGCTGCGTATTTTGGCCTTGCTTTCGGCAGGTCATTTGTTGGCTGTGATGCCATCCTGTGTTTGCCTTGCTTGTCTCACTTGCAGCAGGCTGATGACTTGTGTATTGTTCATTGCTTTCATGCTTTCAATTGAGGTTCTTTATGACCTTCTCCCTGTTACCTTCTGTATGCTGCTGCTTAGCACCTTGCTAGCGGCATTTGTTCCTCTTTGAAGGACTGATGCTGTTTTGTTTTGTTTGTTCCCATTCAGGGGCGCTGTGATTGCGTGGTCGCAATTATTGTCAGGAAGGCCGTGTGATCTACCCCTTCAACCAGGGCCTACCTGCTCAGGTCTCCATGCAGTTCACCCTTCCCCCACTCACTTTGACTTGGTGGTGGAAGAATCCGACGACGCAGTTAGTCTGATGGAAACGTTCGCCGGTGACAGGGAGTTCTGCGGCCCATGTTTATTATTTGTCTTATTATTTGATTATATTTTATTTTACAAAGTGCCACCTGACATAAGTTATTGTGTAGTCCCCCTACGCTCACATATAAATAAGTATTTAGAGACTGGATTTTCGAAATAACTCGGAGTCATGTCTTTTTATTTGGAACTTTTACTCTGGAGACTTCAAGGATACGCTTTCCCACACAAGCATGATTGGATATATACGCAATAATAATCGGCTGTGGAATAATGTGCAGAGTTTTTCATTTCCCTGACGATTCCCAGTTTGGAAAAGTCCTAAACTGTATTCAGCAAAACATCAAACTTTGTGCAAATTACCTGAAACTAAACTCAACTTTCTCAGTTTAGCTCACGCTGATAACGAAACCGGATGTGAACCGTTTTGGAAAATTTACTTTTGAACGAAAATTATGAAAAGCTCTCGAACTCGAATGAGTGGTTGAGCGTAAGTATATTCCCTGAACCGGCGAAGGGGTTTCAATGAATTATTCACGGACTGGCAACATATTCTACCAACCACTGCCCATTGTTGATGAGGGGAATTTCCTCCCCCCTTCTCCTCGAGGAAAACACATGTAAATTGGGCGGAGTGTATTACCGTAATTGTGTTCCACTGTTACGTCCCCCTTCGGCTCGCCGGAAAACTTTTCGGGTGTCATGAATACTACATGGGTCTGACGGATCCTGAAGATATTAGAAGTTGGACGATCTGGATGAGAAAGTTTGAGAGATCGAGGGATGAATAAGTTGTCTTGTTCGTACGACGAGCAGAAATATGAGTTGGAAACCTAATCGTGGAGGTCTTAGGTATAAAAATGTGCCTCTTAGCGCGTATGCATGAAACATGACCTTTCTGCAAGAATTTCATCTAATTTTCTTCAATACTTCGAGTTTGGTTGATGTTTTCTTTGCGTTGGGATGTACAGAGCAGTAACATGTAAGTAATTACAATCATGAGCACATTAAATCTACAATTAATCGGCTTAGCAATGATGTCATCACGTCAAAAGCGGTCACCCAGAAAAAGCTATTGGACGCTGAATCCATGGACCGATTGGCGCCCGCTGGATATGGGTCAAAATGAGTACCTAGCAATTTCTCAAGTGGATTCTCGAGATTTCGGTTTGTTATTCCTTGAATAATCAACCTTTGTTTTCATGCAAAAAGACAACCTCTCCGATTCGGCCCAAAAAGTTTTCGAGATTTTTGGCGATCTAGGCGAGTGGGGTATTATTTTCCACTAAATTTTGTACGCTGAATCCAATAAAATGGGCGCCAGAACGATTGGCACCCACCGGAAGAAGTTATGGACTGTTTGATTGTATGACGTTTTTATGAGCTCAACTTGGCACACTCAAGGAAACATTAACGGAATTGAGCTAAATAAAAGAAACAACATAATACAGGATGCGCTAGTTATATATGCTTTCTAGTTCAGTCCAAGTCCTTACATTGAATCTCATACCAACCCTTATGATTCCATCAACTTCCCGGAAATTCCGTTATGAAGCAAGTTAATGATGGCTGGATTAAACGAGAATGAAAGTACTCACAACGACGTAAAGACGATGCGAAAGAAATAATAACGCGTGATTACGCCGAGGAACCAACCCTTTATAAAGGGATGATGAAAACCGAGTAGAGCCTCGAGGAGTGGTGTCAGTTTCATACTTGAGATGTTCTTTGATGAGCCGCAGCATGAAGGTCATTTTTTCTATATTTTCCCTTCCAGCCCTCGCAATAAATTTCAATTTCTTCCCTTCTTCGACGATAGAGTTTCTTATTCACAAGTAGTTGGAATGATTACTCTGACAATTATGATTGCTGGTGGTTTTGTAATGCGTATCCACTCCCAGCTTCATTTCATCGAAAAATGAATAACAGGGCGACGACGCTCGAGGCTGAGTACGTTTCTGAAGAAAAGGCACGTTGTAATTTCCCCTGTTTACTATCTGCAGCGTTTCAGCGATCACTGAAAATACAATCTGAGTCCGTCCGGGTTTTCCATTCTTGGAAATCTGCCTGGGGGCTCGATAGACGGCGTTCCGATCGGGTATTGAAACAAGAGTATGTCACAAAAATTTTCCATGAGCTCGACGAGGGAGAAGATTTGTATGTCTGAATAAATAACGCTCTGCGGTTTCCTTTAGGCGAAAAAAAAGCAAGTTGAAGTACTTTTTCAATCAATGTTGCCTGAAAAAGGCAACATTAACCCTCCGGGGGTTACATCCCTGCCTCCGTTCTGAGCGATTGGGCTGAAAAATTTCGAAGACTCTTCAGTTAGACCGGCTTAAAGGCCAAGATTTTTAAAATTTATTTATTTTATTTATTTATTTTTTCACTTTTTGGAAAATGGCATGGACAGGGAACTTATCCTGGCTCTAGTTGGTCCTCAAAACTTGGTAACTGGACCAAATATGAAAGAGGTAGGGGTCGAAATGTGTTTTTTCAAAAACTGATTATCGAAATTTTGGCGATCCAAGCAAGTTGGGTACCATTTTACACTGAATGTTTGACGTTGAATCGATTTATAAGGTTACAGAGCGATTGAAATCACTCCTGAGATGAGTACGGGTCAAAACGGCTACTTGCGTACCTATTTCGAGAGTTATTTTTCGTGATTTTTTTGGTATTTAGGCGACTTGGGTACCATTTTCCCATTAAATGTTGGACGCTGAATTGATTGGAATGAGTCCGGTAGCTAATATAATCATCCCCTGTGAATGAATTTGTAGTATTTTTATGGCATGTTACTCTATTCAAATCTGCGCTCAGGTGTTTTTCAGGCATGTATAGTATCTAAATAACCTCGTCCAGAGGGCGCCAACCGTTTCCGGACCAATTCCAATTGATTCCGGGTCCAAAATTTAGTGGAAAATGATACCCCACACGCCTTGATTACCAAAAATCCATTCTTCGAAATACACATTTTGACCCCTACCTAGCCCAAATTTGGTCCGATCGGGCTGAAAAGTTTCGAGGAACAACTAGGGCCAGAATCGACCCCCTGACCAAAATTTCAGATTTTTAGAAAATTTTCTACGACCACAAATGGCGCGGACGGCGGGCGGCATACGTCGGACGGACATTTGATTTTTTTGATCAAGACACTCTAAGACGTCCAGATAAAAATTTGGGACCGAATCGGAGAGATTGACATTAGACTTATTCAAGGAATAACCAACAAAAAAAAAAAAAAAAAGAAAAAAAAAACACTTTTTTTCAAAATATATTGGTAGTATTTCCAACCTATGAGAAGTGCAATGTGACTGCGTTTCGGCTCAACAAGAACAAAACAGCTTGACCGATGACTGGAAGGGCTTCTTCGGCTAATGGAAAATTGATTAGGCATTGAGCCCAGTTGAGTTGATCTACTTAGTGAGAGCCCCTCAAATCCCAAGTGATTGTAGTGCAACACCCAACCTTCGATCAAGTCCACCGAACTGATCTAAGCCGTCGTAGACCTGATGATGCTTTTGAAATCGAACTGCCCAAAGAATTGAAAACTCTATAGTGAAAATTAAGTAAATTAATAGCGACCAGTTACGTCTGGTTACCCGTTATGGCCATTAGTCCAATACTAAGCGTCCTACAGTCGGTGGAAAAACATAATTTACTAACCTGAGTCTGCTAAAAATGGTCATTTGTATCCATTCTTTGCCTGCGTTCCAGGCAGAGACCAACCCAAAGCCTTGAATAAAATAGTGACCAAAATTTATAAGATTTTCAGAAAAATTCTTACTAGTAACACCCGCCAGGACAGCGTACATGGAAGGAACTATTCTGGTTTTATTGAAAATCTAGACTTACTGAAAATTGTCACAAGGCAATTGGAGAAAATGACCTCAGACATGAAATATCGTATTCTAATGCCAACTTGGAAGTCGCCACCACTGACAGAGAACAACTAAGTTATAGTTAACAAGGCTGAAATTATGCAAAAATGTTGAAATATTTTAGGAAAGTATACAACGCGAGAAAAGAAGCAGTAGCTCAACAGTAAATGGAAAAAAATTACACTTTCCCCAGATGGCTTAACTTTCCTTTCCTTAAGTGCTCGAAGGCAGACTGCCAACCGAGATCGCTTCTATTTATCACGGAAAATTAAATAAGGTCTCCGGAATTCAACTCTTTTCTCAGATAAAAGACTAAACGTGGCCAAGGTAGACGCCGGAGATATTTGCTTGCAAATTTGATCAGTTCCATTCTACTCGATAGATTTGGTTGATGAAAACCTACACTGTATTAGCTCTTCTCCGCTTTATGAATATTACTCGAACAAAAAGAGTGCTTAGTGAATATTTTTTTAATACGAGAAATAATTTCTAAATTAAAATTAAAAATTATCCTTTAAGAGCTGAATATGGAGTAGAGACGCTTCATTTAAATTTACATTGCTTGTACAAGACGTCTTCAAGTTAGGACTAGGGCATGCTCCTATTACGTAAAGCATATTTCCCAAGCATTACTATTGCACATGGAACAGCTGTAAAGTCTGCCTTCCCTCTGGGGCATCCAATTCAAATTCATAACATCCCCTCTCAGACAAATTATACACCCAGCAGCGTGGGAGTCCTCAAGCAGCAGGTAGCTGTTCTTCCCCATGTCCAAGGAGGCAGAAATTCATTCTGACTTCGTAGGATCCTATCAATGTTTGGAGTCTCTATTTTCAAGTTCGCCATCAGCTTCCTTTCCAGGTAAGCCGTTCGCAGATTTAGCCAGTTTGGATGCCAAAAGCAATTTCTCTCTATTGCCTCAATCGCTAGATATTTCGCTAGCCTGGCATCAGGTTGGTTGGGCGTCTTCTTGAAGTAGAGTCGACACATCCACATCTTAGTTTCTAGATGTAACCTTTTGTTTGAGTAGTACTTGCTGAGTGCAAAATTCGTTTGAGAGGAAATCTAAACAGCTTCTCGACATCCTTGCTCTTCAAAAAGCCCCCGAACCCGTCCTGCGAAGCACATGATTAACATGGGCACTGCTTCATAGACCTGCATCTTCCTCCCGAACGATATCCCCGCCTTCTTGAAATGGGTGCAAAGAATGAGCCAATTACCCACTTTGTTGCCCTGAGCCATTCCGTCAGGTTTGTGAAGAATAAAATGTTGGTGTTATGATTACAATGGACTTCGACGTACCATCCCTCCTGATGGCACTTGGCCAGCCCTCCTCCTCCCCTCCTTCCAACCGTAATTTTCGATTCGCTGAAATCAATTTTGAGGCTTCGTCAATCGATGTAGCTTCCAAAATTATTCATCATCCCTTGCAGCGACCCAGGTCTTTGCCAAGAGTATTACATCGTCTGCATACACCAGCCTGATTTTCCGTCCATTGTTGATCAGCCCCTCGCCAATAATCTCCTCCGTGTCCTTCTAAGGCGACGCACCAAGGAGTCAATTGGCAACCCTGTCTCACCCAAGGTCACCTGGAAATCTCGACCACATTAGCCCTTTGGTGTTCCCATGTATTTTTGTTATGACTGATTGATTTGCTCTGATGCAATTGATTCGCACAAATGTGAGTTGGTCGTAATCAAATTAGGTTTACATTGGTTTAGAATGAGTCTAGGATAAACTGATTGCTGCTCACTGGAGGAGGGTACCCAGTGATCATGGGAATCGAGTAAAATGGATGCCTGACCGTCGTGATGGTTATGTCAACCATCACCAAAGTCTCAACGAGGGACTCCCTCCATGTAGGCTCTCCAATTTCCTGACCTTCTGTTATGTTTCCAGCTGAGAAGGTTCTTTTCAAAGCCACACTGCCAAGCTCGTATTAGCCAGGATTTGATGACGACTATCTCATCGGTCCTGGAGGCTTAGACTAGAGACCTGATCTCCTTCGTTGATTGCCTGGAGCCTGGCCTGCTGATGAAGCAAAGCGATCATTATTTCCTCATGGACACAGCGGGAACTCCTCCATTGCTTTACTTCGTCAGCAATCCCAGCCCCAGATCCCAACACTAATCGAGAGATTCAGATCAATGTTGATTAAAGTGATGTCAAATCTTCACCAAGAAAATTCTAATCATCCGACCCTTTTTTCACCTAGACGTCCACTGCTGCGTGTAAAATAAAGCGATATGAAAACTATTCCGGTCTCGCTTAATCAGATCCCCTTTGTGGTCCCTGTCAACTCCAGGTGGCATTAGAGCCGCTAATTGTAGGTTACGCGGTGAGACTGCGGCTGTTGGCTAATCAATGTTACAGCATCGAGGTGTTCATGTTAGACTAGCCATGTGTATAATATCTGCAGGTCACTGATTAGTGATGTGGTAAATCGCACATCTAGGACCCTAAGGAGGTGCTTGACATTGAGTCGGATGCTTAAATGTGGTCACGAATGAATGATCAATTGACTTGCCGTGCAATAGAAAACAAGACTATATTTAAATATTTGGAATTAAGTTGGATTCGCTCCTTTGAGCCTGAAAGTAAGCCATTATTCTATACCAAAACGTACAACAAATAATAGTCAGCTAAGCAATAACAACAGAAAAGTGATAAGCCAAGATGTGAAGAAGATGTTCTTTGCTAATTACTTCTCTCTTCTCTCACTAGAGCGCTCTTCAGCTGCTGTCTGAAGGTGGACAAAAATCCAAAATATGAAAATAAGGTAAAACAACTCTGAAAAGTTACTGCAAAAGGCAAGCCCGCGGTATTTTTTGGTCGGTACATCAATATTTTCTGACGATATTTTTCTAAACGATATATCGACGTTGGTATCGATAGTTATATTTGAACATCGGGACCCCAATATTTTCTCTCCTCAGATTAGAAAAAATCTCAAATCCATACAACATAAAGTACCTAGTGATCTAAGATCCAAGAACTACCTGATCTCAAAGGAGACACAAATACACATAGGGTCGTTTGAATTGAGATAGCCACAGTTATATTTTGGGTCCTGGGAAGAGATTCACAACAACAACATCAAGCATCAATGTTTCTCCCTTCCACCTGAGGCGAAAACAGACCGATTCGAAGTAAATTCAAAACGGAGAAATGATTGAGTGAGCCTAATCACCCTCAGAAGCTTAGATGTAGTAAGCTTTTTCTGCTTTACGAAAATAGGTGTACCATCATTCACAGGATTTTAAAAACGCTGCAAATTCTTTCACAGGGGTTGGTTATTCATCGGATCAGAAGCATGGAGGCAAACGTTAATCGATCCAGGGGTGCAAAATTTAGTGGAAAATGATACCCCACACCTGGTGCAAAATTTAGTGGAAAATGATACCCCACACGCCTGAATCGCCGAAAATCTTGAAAATCCATTTTTCAAAGAACTCATTTTTACCCTCTCCCCCTCCTCCCAATTTTGTCCGATCGGGCTGGGAAAATTACGAGCGTCGTTGTGCACATTATGGCCGAAAAAATTCCATTTCGATGGTTTAAAATATTTGATACGATTGTTAATTTCAGTTCTTCCAGTATTTATCATTAGCAATTCACCCTTAGGTAAATATTTTGTCAACGTTCGGGGTTTTGAACATGCCCGAATTTCAAATCTCGTTGTCTCCAGGGTATCTTCCAACATATTCTCGTTTGTAGTGCTGTGAGGTCAGATTCGATTATACTCTTGACACGAGAGGATCCAAGCCAATTCACGAGAATCCCTCAACTGTACGGGTAGATCAAGCGGATTTCTCAGCATGGTAAGCTTTCAAACGGTCCAGATAGTGATCCGTTCTCCCAATCGACCAACATTGAGGTGACATCAAAGTTAAGTGCGTTTTATTTTACCCCCTCTTCCGTCGAAGGGAATACCATCGGTGAGAGATCGAGCAGTTGAACGACTTCCAATGAAATTGAAGGTAAATTAATAGTGAGAGGGAAGGCGTTGTCATTAATAACTCGAGCTCCCCGACGCAGGGCTCATTACCTTTCCCAAATCCCCAGCCTGAGCCCTCCACGAGGCATCTGCCGGAATTCCCAATTTAGGTCAATCAGCTAAGCTGAGCTCAGTGTAGGTGAAGCCATCAAGGGAATTAGTTGATAATTTGAGAAGTTGATTCAATTTCGATGGTGATTAGGGGAAAAGATGCGTGTATCCAATGTAAATCACTAAAAACTCCTCATCATTATTCATCATAAATAGACTATATAAGCGAATTTTTGAATTAAAAAAATTCTCACCCCTTCAACTCAATAATAATAATAAATAAATATTATTGCTTGTATTTCCTTCATGAAGTCTTCTTGCTCATGCATGTGCACTTCCATTCAAGGAATAGTGGAGCCTCATAGAGGAATTTACATATTATCAAAGTACTAATCCACAGCGGTTGATTATCCCTTGGAGCAAGAGTATGGGGAGGACAGTGAGTGTGGTGTGTCCCCGGACTCATTCCAATCGATTCAACGTCCAAAATGTGATGGGAAATGATACTCCACACTCCTAAATCTCCAAAAATCTTGAAAATTGATTAGAAAAACACGCATACATACTCATATTAACCCCTACCCACTGCTGAATTTGGTCCGATCGGTCTGCAAACGAGTTTTCCGGAATCTGTTGTTCATAAAATGGAAGGGTCACAACCTACTGGTGGCGCCAAGGTGATTCATCAAAGTTTAATTCCCAACGTTTTCATGATCAGACTTTTTTTAACAGAACCGACAATGAGCAATCTTGATTTACCCCTTTTCCCCTTTCTGGTTTACATTCAAAGATTCAATGTTTCCACCTTGCGGTCCAGGTGTAAAATTTTACTGAAAAGAAAGTACTGAGTGATTCCATCGCTCGAAATTGCGAGCAGAGGAGGGGGAAAAAGTCATAGCTGAGCTTCTTCTAGACCGGCTGTAGCGAGTGACAAACGCAGTTCCTTTCCAATATTCAAATCGAAACACCAGTCGGAAGGAGGGATGTAGTGAGGGAAGGTTGTGCGGGGTAATCCGAAGTCATTTGCATGGTTATTGAGTCAGTGCTTCTCTCTTTTCCTCCAGGTTCTCTCTCATTTCTGAGGAAAACGACAGTTTTCTTCGAGCGTTACAAATAAAATCATCTGAATCTTTGTGGGTACTTTTGACAGAACCCTGTCCACAATAAGGTTTCAACTTCAAAAAACTTGGAGCCTGATGCCGACAATGAGACGCACGGTTTTCTTGGCAAAGCTTGCATTCTGTCGTTCAGAGCCTACGTCAAAATCACCAAACCTAATCAGAATTTCAAGTGAACGCCGCTCCCTCATCATAACACGTCGAAATGCTCAAGTTTGGAATCATAATTGATGAGCAGAGTAGGATTCATCTTCATAGAAGGCGCAGACATTGCCTGGAGGCTCCGCAGCTCTAACGTCATTAGGTTCCGACTGGAATGGAATTATCATCCAAGCGACTCGATTACTCAGGGGATGCTACTCCAAGTTGCCCTTCGCTCGTGCAATATTTGAACCCTGTCTCAGTTCAGCACGTCAACTTGCGGCGTACGGAATTATCGAGTAGATTCCAGCACCAGAACGCATGTAGGAATGATGAAGATCCTGTTCAATATGTTCAATCAATCTGTCAATTAATCAAAAACATGCATTTAATTTGTGGAATCAAAAGCCCTATTTGCTGCCTCAGCACTACATAAGGAAGAGAGTAACAGTGCTCTTCAGTCTCAATCTGATCCTCATAGGCATATACCATCATAGTGCCAGTGTGTTTCTGCTATTTGTTCTTTTTATTGTCCTACCAACTGCGCCAGTCAAGTCCGTAGCCGAGTTGGGTGACTTTAAAAAATGTTTATTTTCGAGGTTCCAGATTTACAAAGAACAAATAGCAAAACACACTAGTACTATGACGGAATTCAAATTCAGATTGAGACTGAGGAGCACCAAGATTCTCTTCCTTATATTATAACCTCTGGTAGTGCTGAGGCAGCAGATTTTGTGTCCATTGTTCCAATTGAAATCCCAAACCAGCTCAGCCCTTTACCTCCAGGATGCCATGGGAAATGTTGCCAGTGGTAACCACTTCAGGCTGTTGAGGATACATAACACTTCTGTCATGCTGCGAGAGAATGCACATTTTCCTAAGGAACTCCATAGCGCACAGATCCGATTAAGTCCTGCAAACGTGGACAACAATTGAGCCTCAGCATGTCTCCCGTTCTCTCTGAGGACCAACCTTAGCAAAAACATGGACGTCCAGGTCCAGCCATTCATATGCAGGAGTTGCATCAGGTTGCAAGTGTTGTGAAGTGTGCAAGGTTTGGTAAATTTGGCGTAGGCTCTGAACGACAGAATGCAAGCTTTGCCAAAAAAAAAACCGTCATGTGCGTCTCATTGTCGGCATCAGGTTCCAAGTTTTTTGAAGTTGAAACCTTATTGTAGGCAGAGGTTGTCACTCGCTACAGCCGGTCTAGAAGAAGCTCAGCTATGAGTTTTTCCCCCTCTTCTGCTCGCAATTTCGAGCGATGGAATCACTCAGTACTTTCTTTTCAGTGAAGTTTTACATCTGGACCGCAAGGTGGAAAAATTGTAACTCTGAAGGTAAACCAGAAAGCGAAAAACTCTGTAAATTCATTCACAAGGGTTGGTTATTCCTCGGACCAGGCGCATGGAGACTCATTTCTTCAACATGGGGGAAATGGGGAAAACAGTGGATGCGGCGGGTCCCAGACTCATTCCAATCGATTCAGGGTCCAAATTTTGTGAAAAATGATACCCCACACGCATAGATTGCCAAAAATCTTGGCCGAATCGGAGAGATTGACTTTTTGCATGAAAAAATAGGTTGATTATTCAAGGAATAATACCCCACCTTTTGGGGTAGCGCCACTTTGCGTGCACGCTGAACTGGTTGCGCCCAACAACAACAACAACAACAAAAATGGTTGAGAAAGATGGTGTGACTTGCACGTGATTGCGCAGTTGCACATATGTGATAGTTGAGATCCTTGCTAAAAACCACCATTTTGAACTTAATTAAGAACTCGAGGGAGAACGTTTTTGAAGACACGCTGTATATTTTGAACATGATACATATCAGGTACGTGTGGTCTGGCCACGCTACGTTTCTCAACGAACAAGGTTTTTTAGTAAAAACATCCACGCGATCTAACGTCGTTAGTTGGAAGAGCCCCAGGTGAGTTTCTCGACCAAAAAACTGCCCTACAGGAGGAAGAGGACCGAGCACAGAGGATTAACTCAAATCTGATTACCTGCCTACTAGCGTACCCTTGTTTTTTCAACGTCGCTCTTCATCCGTTTAAAAAATAAAAGACAAGGGAAATTCCGAGCCCTTCACCTTCGAGGGTAAAGTGATTTTCTCTCGCAGTTCATTTTAGATCTGAATTCAATTTGAAAAATAACCAACCAAAGATGAACGCTGCCACAAACCAATAACCGTGTTTGCACAGTACATTTAGTTAAACTCATTTACCAAGAGAGGATTGCATTAGAATTCTCTTCACGAAGTCAATGCCTTTTTCACAGTAATTGTCTTGTCACACCGACATAGTAGGTAAAGGGTTCTACTGGGGGATGATTACACAACCCCACAAAAAAAAAGTCCAAGTCCATGAAAGCGACCTGTGGGGTTTTATGTTTTTCGGGTCGCTGATTTCGAATCTTTTGCCAGTTTTTTCAGATCAGATCGCTTTCAAGGTCATTTGAAGGTCAAATGGAGAAAATATAGCTATAAAAAATATTGCTTAAAAAATCTGAAAAAAATTCAATTTATGTATGTGTTTTGAGGGTTGCTGAATCCAAATCCAGGGTTGGTTTGATCATGTCTGGTTATCTGAAGGTCATTTGAAGGTCAAATTTTAAGAATAGGCTTAAAAAATTTGAAAAAATTTAGACAAAAGTTTTTTAGAACGCTGATTCCAAATCCTGATTCACAAGTTCAAGGTCAAGGTCATTTGAAGGTCAAACCAACAAAATAACCTCAAAAAAAAAATTGTAAAAATTTATGTATGTGTTTCAAGGGTCGCTGAATCCGAATCCAGGGTTGGTTCAATCATGTCTGGTTATCTGAAGGTCATATAAGGTCATTTGAAGGTCGAATTTTTACAATTTTTTTAGGTTATTTTGTTGGTTTGACCTTCAAATGACCTTATATGACCTTCTGATAACCAGACATGATTGAACCAACCCTGGATTCGGATTCAGCGACCCTTGAAACACATTTGGAAACACATGGTTTTGGATTCAGCATTCTAAAAACCTATGTCTGAATTTTTTCAGATTCTTTAAGCAATATTTTCTCCATTTGACCTTCAAATGACCTTGAAAGTGATCTGATCTGAAAAAACTGGCAATTGATTCGAAATCAGCGACCCAAAAAACATAAAACCCCACAGGTCGCTTTCATGGACTTTGACTTTTTTTTGTGGGGTTGTGTTATAGGCGTGTGGGGATGCCATTTTCCACCAAGTGTTGAACGCTGAATCGATTGGAACGAGACACATTCACCATACATTTCTATTCTTTCTCCTATGAAGAAGCCCGTCGAGTTAGCCACCGTACGTACGTTTGACAATGATTGTGAGAATCACCTCAATAATTCATCCGAACATCCCCTCGGTGCCCTGTTGTTCAACAGCTAAACCCCCGTAGCTATCGGGACCATTCACGAAGTTCCGTAGCTAAAACAGAGTCGTCCTTTGGGGTGAATTTATTCGTCTGAAAGTCAATGAACCGTGAGGTGCTCGCTACATTTTCTGATATAAAAAAAAGAGTTTGCGGCGAGTTTATGGATGTTAGGCAATATTTCTCGAATCGTTTTTTCCCCGGCTCCTGCTACCCCACCCACTAATCTGACCTTATTTCGCTTTCTTCGCTGTGTCTTTTCTTCCTTTTTTTCATCTTCGACCTGGTAACGATTTCCAATTCATTTCTGCCTGATCTTTTTCTTTTCGCGAAAACCACCTTTTGTTTTCAATGAAGTAACATTTGTCGAGATTAGAAACAGATTAACGCGGGCGTGTGCGAAAAACGGAAATCATGAGAGAAGCAAAGGCAGTGGTTTTTGGCTTCTACCCCTCGTGAAGTCACATCTTGAGGTTCCTACACAGGGGGAAAATCTTCTAGTTTTCTTCTTGTAGGGACACAAAAACTGTCAAAAATAACAAGATACTTTGAACGTAAATTGATTTAAATTGAGAGAAGAAAACAAATGAACAAATTCATTCACAAGGGTTGGTTATTCCTCGGACCAGACGCATGGAAACTCATTTCTTCAACATGGGGAAAATGGAGGAAATGGTGAGTGTAGCAGGTCCTGGACCAATTCCAATCGATTCAGGGTCCAAAATTTAGTGGAAAATGATACCCCACACGCCTAGGTACCAGAAATCTCGAAAACACACATTCAAAATGGGTAGATAGGTAGCCATTTTGACCATACAAATTATCCAGAGGGTACCAATCGTTCTGGGACCAATTTCAATCGATTCAGGGTCCAAAATTTAGTGGAAAATGATACCCCACACCCCTAGGTACCAGAAATCTCGGAAACACGCATTCGAAATGAGTGGATAGGTACCCATTTTGACCCATAACCTTACCCAAAGGGTGCCAATCGTTCCGGAACCTATTCCAGTCGATTCAGGGTCCAAAATTTAGTGGAAAATGATACCCCACACGCCTAGGTACCAGAAATGTCGAAAACACACATTCAAAATGGGTAGATAGGTACCCATTTTGACCCATAACCTCATCCAGAGGGTGCCAATCGTTCCGGGACCCATCTCAATGGATTCAGCGTCCAATATTTAGTGGAAAATGATACCCCACACGCCTAGGTACCAGAAATCTCGAAAATCCATTTTTCGAAGAACACATTTTGACCCCTAAATTTGGTCCGATCGGGCTTCAAGTTTCAATGACCAACCCCCTGACCCAAATTTCAGACTTTTATGAAATGTTCTACCATCAAAATTGATACAATTTTGTTGTAAGCAATTACAGTAGACGATAGTAGGTTCAATCGCATGAACGACAAGGTCACCCCTGTGGTGGTTGTACTCACAGCCTCAGACTCCCTGGTTCACGTAATGCAATGCTCGTGTGGTCACGCATCAGCCCCTAACATCCAGCGGAATTGAGTAATAGAAGACATCACATTCGCTAAAAAATGTAACCACCTCCTCTGGAACAAGAGTACTATCATGAATGTAACAGATTTACGATGAGGCAAAGTTTCTGCATTTTTAACGCCCTCATCCTCCGCACAGTTTGGAACCCCGTGGAAAAGAAAACTTGGCCGAGAAACTGCCGAACCTCGTCCTTCTCGAAGCAGGTGGGGGAAGTTAAGGAGGTCGTAAACTTTTATGACAGATTGCGCCCATATGAACCCATGAGGGGCCACTGAAAGCAGAACTTTACAGGCTCGAGTCCGAAAAAGAAGTTGGGAGTTTGGATCTTGAAGATAACGGCAGCGTGACGCGTATGAGGAATCGGCAAATTAACCAAGTTAGATTGGGAAGAGGAGAATTATCGTTCGACAAGCTATCAAACCGACCGGATAAATCGATTCCACCCAACAGTGTTTATCAGACGACTTGCATACCCTTGTGGTTGGGAGGGGTGGTGGTAAAGCAATCATTTAAGGCAACATGACCACAACTAGTCGATACGAAATTTGCCTGAAGGAACACCAAGCGAGAATACGACGCTGATAAGCCAAAAACATCGCATAGGACTCGATCCAGTATCAGATGTAGGGAAATCTAAATACTTTTCGAACTGGAAACGTTGGACGAGACCACAGAGGTGGGATCAGACTATGTCAGCCAACCACGAACGGGAAATACCTGAGAGGAAAATGGGAGAGGAGAGTTTTATTCAATAAAGCTGGGTTAGAACGTCACTTTTTGAAGGCCTGCATGGAATTTAACTTTGGACAAGAACCGAGCGAAGAGATTTTGACAGGTTGTGTTCATAGCATATTAAATAAAAGCAACAACCCTAATATAACTAGAAACATAAATATATAAATTAAGGGTTTCCCCGCATTTAATCACTGCTAATATCGATAATCGATCAAAATATTCAAATCCATCCTCCACCCGATCATCTCTTGATATTTCGCTTTGTGAGACCGTGGGTTTGAGCTCAAGAACTTGTAACAGTTAATTGAACTTGTAATAACTGATCGAACAGATGTAAACGGATACAGAATTTCTGAACACAGCGATACGAACACGTTGAAGAAGAGAACAGAACAGTAGATGATAGGTTTCCTTGATGGCGGACGGTTACCCCCTAGTTCACAGAATGAGCTAGCGCTGATGTTGGGTCATCTAGCGCGAGCAAAAAGGTCCTACCCTGGTCGACCCAAACGGCGGGTATTTGAACTGGCTTGGAGTATTTCGATCTTATAGGGAGGCTTCACGAACACACTTCATTTGGTCTGTTAGCCAATTATTTTCCTACATATTCCATGAAATCTATTCATTTACCAGTAAAATGAGGCTCCATTTGGAAATAATCTCCGGCAATCTGGAAATAGTTGTATACCTTTTGTTTGGGCATCTACATGGAGTATCCTACTTTGTACGGTCCCTTGGGCCCGAATTTTGACAAGGGGTTCAATGAACAGCGAAATCGTTGGACTTTTTTCAGTTTTTTGCTTGTGACTTCCAAACAGTAGATTTTAGCAAAAAATGAACTCGTATCTTAAATAAACAGCTTAAAATTCTACGTCGAATAAGCTCCTTAAACACTAGTTTTGACCATGTGGTAGGGCAGGAATCCATGGTCGAGAAACGACCATTTGTCTCAATCTCGCTGGAAACCCCGAAAATGTATCTTCTTCTCACTTGTAATCAGGGAACGGCTATTTTTAGGTGCAAAATGTATGGTATGAATGTTGTAGAGCATCAAAATGTCTAAATCTGGTCAAACAGTGCATGGGTAAATTACAATTTTCCAAAACTAGAATACTTCATTTTGATGTCAAACAAAACGAATAAAACTATTTCCAGCTTGCCGGAAATTATACCACTGAAGATGCGAAAAAGAATCTGTTGAGATCATCAGTTAAGGGTGAGTCCGGGCAATTGCTCAAGGCTCAGTCGGTCGCGTGGCCTGTTGTCGTTCTTTCTCAAGGATCATCTTCCTTCTTAGGATCACATCGACATAGCAATACTCTGCCAGCCGTCATTGTCATTTAGCATTCTTCTCACTAGTTCCTCCTGGTGATAACGGCTAATCATCCTCCAGGTTGTTCCTTTCCCTCTCCCATTTGGAACACGCGAAGAATGTGCGCTTGGCACTGTATTCTACAGAAAAGCAAGAACACGGGCGCCCTCTCTATTTCCTTTCTGTGAAGATTCTGATAAAAGTCCGTGACCCGAGAGGAACTGTGTCACTTAGAAACCTCCCCTTGTTTCCTTTCGAGCCATGCAGGGAAACTCGGGCATTCCAGGACTTCTGCCATACCCTCAATGTTTTTTCTCGTTCCTCTTGCGCACTTCAGCACGTCAAACAGCCATTTTCTCTCTGCTACCAGCAGATGAATGGGAATTACCCCAGCCAGTACAAGAACAGATGGCTCTGATACTGTTCTATGGGCACTCACAATTCTCAGCGCTCCTCTTCGTTGCACAGCCAGCATTCGTCTTTGACAGTAAGAAACGCTCATGGCATCGGCCCAGACTTCTGTCCCGTTATGGCAACTGAGGCCTGCTGTCTTCTGTGCTGCCTGGTCAGCTGCTTACCTGCTGTACTCTTGGAATCCACACATTCGAAATGGGTAGATAGGCACCCATTTTGACCCATAACCTCACCCAGAGGGCGCCAATCGTTCCGGGACCCCTCTCATTGGATTCAGCGTCAAAAATTTCTTTTGGAAAATCATACCCTACACGCCTAGGTAGCAGAAATCTCAGAAACATATATTCAAAATGGGTAATAAATACCAATTTTGACTCATAACCTCTTCCAACGGGTCCAATCGTTCTGGGACCCATCACGTTGGAATCAGCGTCCAAAATTTAGTGAAAAAAGATACCCCATACGCCTTGATTGCCAAAAATTTCGAAAATCCATTTTTTTAAACACATTTTTACCTTCACCAAATTTGGTCCAATCGGGCTGAAAAATGTTGAGGACCAACTAGAGCCAGAAACAGGTCCTTGACCCAAATTCAAGATTTCCTCAAAATTTTCGGTAAATGTCTAATACGTGGGGCACGGTGATAACGGCGGCACAGATATCGAGAGCACACAATCGATTGTTATTGATGACGTTATATAAGTCATCATGTTTTCACGGCCATTGTTTCAAAAATATAAACAATACCTAATACTATAAAATATAAAATCATAATAATTAATTCATGATTGTCAGTGTCGTTGACTGAACGAGTGACGTCAGACGGACAATCGATCAGCTTTTTGTTTGAGTTCGATAGTTCGAGTGAAATCGATAGTTCGTCATCTCTGCCCATATACTAGAGTTCAGCCAAATTTTCTACTACCAAAATCAGCCTGGTCAGCGGATGGGGGAATGACATCTGCTACTTTTGGATCTAGCCACCTTGAAATTTCCAGAAAAAATTATAGAGCCAAATCAGAGAAATTTACTTTTGGCATGAAAACGGGTGGAAAATTCATGAATAGGACACCAATCAAAATCCTTTTTCAATTTCGAGTAAATTTGGGCATGTTATTCGCTTGGTCAAAATATTTGCTTACCAAGCTCCCTAGGTGTACTGCATGAACTCAGTTGAGGGTATATTTTGCATTGTGGACAACCAAGATTTGTAATGAAACTTGAGCTTATTTTTTCAAGTTTCAGTGAGGCTACATAAGACACCATCCAATAGAAGAGTAAATTACCATCTTACTGGAGAAGGTGATCATCCTCAGGCTGCCATGACAGAACCAATGTGCACTTTCACTTGAACAGATTTGGGCACTGGACCAGAAGGATTCTGGAACCTATATTCTCATAGTTTGTACCCAACCCGCACTAAAATTCGCGAAAAATTGGGGAAAACATGTTAAGTTTATTTGGAGCACAACACACATCAACTGCAGACTGCAGTAGGTAGTAGGAGGATTGGGGAGAGACTAGGGATGGGTATCGATAACATCGATATATCGATATATCGATATTTCGGGGATCATGTTTTTACGGCCATTGTTTCAAAAATATAAACAATTCATCATAATATATGAAATCATATATAATAATAAAATCATTAATAAATATTATAAAATCATTGTCAGTGTCGTAGACTGAAGGAGTGACGTCAGACGGACAATCGATCAGCTTGTTGTTCGAGTTCGATAGTTTGAGTGAAATCGATAGTTTGTTATCTCTGCCCATATACTAGAGTTCAGCCGGTTTTTGAACAATTGATTGATTTCAAGGGACTTCGGAAAACGCCAGATCCACATTTTAAACGACCATTTTTAGGGGCCAAAAAGAAAAGAAGGGCGTATTTTTATGGAATTATGGCGGACTAATGGATTGTTGCCAAATTTGTATAGTATTATCACGTTAAGCTATTAAAGGGAGGAATACAATGAATTGATATTTTATAAAAGTTTTATAATTTTTTATCGATTTTCATTGAATTTCGTAAAGTTTTTGGTAGGTATTCAATTGTTTTTCAGGAATGGTGGAAAATATGGAACCACTTGGAAATCTGATTTTGAATTTTTATGGGATTTTGACGAATGCAAAAAGATTTTTGATACACTACTCAATTTTCATCAAGTTGGTAAGATTATGGTACCAATAATAACTGCATTACAATCGATTTTAGGACTATTTGTAGCTATTTGATAAATTAATTGTTTAGAATTGATTGTGGTTCACGTTACTGTCTCGTACTGCTCCATTGAATAGCAACACGATGCGAATTTACGGCGAAGCGTTTCTGGGCTCTGAGATCCGACAAACATGCTCAAACAGGATTGCTCCAGAATACGTTAATTTCATGCCTACTGAAATTATTTACGTTAAATGGTGCGTCGTTGGCGTGAAAAAACACGTCGTCATCCGTTCAGTGTACATCCAACTGAGAGACAAACCGAACTCGTATTTGCGCTCTCCAAGCTCACCATACATCGATCCTGAGTCGAATTTGCCACTTTCTTTGATGAAGTACCCCCAGTCGTTGCATATTGAAAAGTTCGTTCTGAAAAGCGAATCACAGGAAACGTTAGTTTCAATTGTTCGAATAACAATTGAGTCGCGTATCGTTTAATGAGTCGCTTACTTGAAGTTCATCAAGTGTTCAATGTCTCTGTGCTGAGAAACGGGAAACCTTGAAAGGGGGTCGATGAAAGCGAGGTAATTGAAGTCGTAGAAGAAACTCGTGTTGAATAGTTCCCTCTTGAACTCTTTGATCTGTTGCAGTGGTAATATTGAATCAGCGCGGCTTAATGGCTGCGCGTGGGGTACTTAGATGGTAAAAATAAATAACAGAGATCGGGGATATTATAAACCGACAACCGAGAACGTATTTTAATGACGGAAATGAACTTGTCTGTCCGGAGGCAACTACGTCATGGTCTTTTGAGCAAAGTAGTGTTCACCGTGCGGATTTTTCTTCAAAAGACCTGCGACTGAGATCCTTTGGAGCAAAAGCAACTTTTTTTCCTTCGCATAAAATTAATTTTGGGCGATTTTTTTGTAGCTCCTCTTTAACACAGAAAGGTTCGTCAAAAAGTTAATTGAAAATCACCTTGTAAGAGGGCTTCTCGATATTTAAATATCGATTATTCCCCACTAAAAACCAGGAAACACAACAAAAAGACGAAGAGCAATAAGAAGGTGATACCCGTACGTCGGCCATGTTGGGTCAGACGGTAAAACTGTGGGCTCTCTATTTGAATGATTGTTTCTGTGATTGATTTATGATTTATTGTGGATGCTCAAAAAAAAATTGAGCACAATTATTGTCCAGCAACAACCTGAAAAGGACTATGATGTAGTGTTGTGTTAGGAGTGATTCATTCAAAATGTGGTTCAAAGTGGCTCCTTTACAATACCTGAGAAAGCATTTTAAATTTACTTTGGTACTAAAAATTAATTTTTACTTATTTGCAAGAATATCCTTTTTTTACAATCTTTTACAGATCAATAATCCATCTATTAAAAATGATATATAATATGGGATGTAGAGAGGCCGAAGACCTCCATGCTATCTACAAACTGCATTGGATTTAACCACCAGGGGCCTATTCCTAGAAACTCTTCACTCCTCACTCTCCACTCTGAATGTGCAAACCCCCCACTCTACGAAAACTTTTCGTTCCTAGAAAGTGCAGTGTTAAAAGATGTAGAGTGAAACAAAGAGTCAAGGTTTGCAGAGTTTTCAGTGTTTTACTTTGGTTCTGTTCCAAGAAACTCTTCACACTCATATGCAGAGTCAATTTTGTGGGTGGCAAATGAAGATTTGTCCATTTTTTTGTAGTTAATGAGTTAATATAAGTCTGTTCGTCATCAAAACATGAAGCGCCATTGTAGTGTGGTAATAGAAGTACTTGAGTTTTGCTCGTTTAGGTGTCCTAAGCGCGAGGAAGGTTACAACAAAATGGACACACAACAACAACTCACTCTACATTTCAAGTAGAAAATGAGAGTTGGAGTGAAAGGTTTCTAGGAACAGAAAGTTCTCCTACTCTTCGTAATTATCAATGTAAAGAGTATGAGATGAAGAATCACAAAACGTGGAGTGAAGAGTTTCTAGGAATAG
>CM034004.1:20375295-20438699 GCA_019603395.1 Cyrtorhinus lividipennis
AAAAATATGATAAATAATTATCGATAAGTTCCTTCCGATATTTATCGGTTATCGATATTTTGCTCAGATATATCATAATACTTTTGCTTTTGGGGCATCCATTTTGTTTTTTCTTTTTTGTTTTTGCCAGGCGTTTGACTAAAATGATCGATTAATCACTCACCAAGTTTTCCAGTAAAATTGGGGGGTGAACGCGAAGGAACTTTGAATATTTCGGAGGTGATTTATTAAGATCGGAAAACACACGAACCGCGTCGGAGAAGTGTAGGTTACAGCGTCCGCCGGCTAGGCCGACAGTAGAAACAAGGTTGCCAACAAAACGAAAAGAAAAACTGCCACCTAGTGTTACTTCCAAGCAATATGAAAGGGTAGGTAGCGACAAGGAATAGGGATTTGCCCCTCCATTCTCGTCACTCCCTCCCAAATATCCGATTCCTTTGGAGTCCATTGCGACGCATTTCCGAGATGCAAGGTTTCTTGAATCTTGAAGCAGTAGACGCTGTATCTCCCAAGGCGACAGTAGCAGAAGAACCCGCAGCCACAGCAGCAGACGAATCCGCAGCCAGAGCAGCAGAAGAATCCACAGCCACAGCAGCAAAGAATCCGCAGCTACGGCAGCAGAAGAATCCACAGCCACAGCACAGAAGAATCCACAGCCACAGCAGCAAAAGAATCCGCAGCCACGCCAAGAAGATCTCAGAGCTCTTCATTCTTCAGCACATCAGTGCCACTGACTTCCTCTTTCAAAGAGAGCTTACTAGTCACTGTTGATTCATGGGCATTTCCATCCTAATTCACAGGTAGAACCTGTCTGATTCCATAGGAAAAATCCTATCTTACTTCACAGAAAAAAATCCTGTCATTGAGCACAGGGAAAGCCCTGTCCAAACACAGAAATAAAGTTCTGTCTAAATACATAGGAATGCGTTTCCTATCAATATAAATGTTATGTTTCACTTACCCAGGAGGTCCTTGCTAAGTGCAAAACATCCGATTATTATTGTTATTTATTTTTTATTATTATTATTTTTTTATTCATTTAACTTGATTTAATTTGATGCTCTGATTAATAATTCTTCTGTCCTTGATTCCTGACATGCTCAGTCAAAATCACTATGGGGATCAAAAAGGAAAAAATTATATTATGCCAAACTGTGTCTCTAAATGTGATAAATTTTCCTCTCAGTAGGGGTTTTGTAAGAGCATCACTTTCTGATCTTCATAGGGATTCACTTGATGATGATGTTGTGTCCATTCCAATGTTCTTCCCTAACATACAGTAAGACACTGACTAAGTGCGTTGAGTAGCAGAATCATCCACTTCAGCTAGTCTAATGGTAGGTTTTGAGTCTTCATACTTCATTGTCACTGTAGGGATATTTAAAATAATTTGTTCACACGTTTGTTCTCAAGCATGCTAGCTCTTGGCATGCCGAACTCATCGCAACAAATTCACTTACAGCTGAAGACGCGCCATGTGATTTTTTTTCCCCCTTTTTTTGCTTTCCACATGACAGGATCCCCAATTAATTCAATAATGAATCCTGTCGTCGAGTATCCTCCCTCTGCAGTATCCAGGTGCAGTATCGAGTATCCCTCTGCAGCTCTTGACGCGTATAGCTGCTAACCAGTCTTTCCAGTTGAAATTAGCCTGCTTTCTGCTCAACAAATTTGTGGCATATGCATATCTGGTCTGCTTTCATTTTATAGATTAAATAAGAAGACCCAATAGCCTGTCTGTAAGGAACTGAGCTTAGTTCAGCCAAATTGGACGTAGGCATCCTTTCACCTTGCCTCTCTGCAATCATGGGAGTTGGTGTTATCTTATTGCTGTCAGGATCAAATTTTTGCAGAATAGAGGTCAGTTGAGCAGTCTGGTGGAACTCTCATGGTTTCTTTCTTGTCTGTTCCTCTCAAGCTCCAAACTGAAATACACGTTTGGTTTGCCAAGATCAGTAATTGAGAACCCGTCTCTATTTTATTTGAGCCAATTTCTTTTGAATCAATGATAGGAGCATAGTTGAAATTCATAAGGTTTAAGATCCAATTTTTCATTTAACTCCACAAACTCTTAAACCATCGTTGTGGCGACACTTTCAAGCCATACAAGGCTTTGTGAACCTCACACACATTATTGTTTCTGAAACTTGGACATCTCCCCGTATACTCACACCATCCTTCTGGGATGTCAATGTACACTAATTTTTCCAATGAACCGTTCAAAACGCTGTTTTTACATCAAACTATTTAGTTCGAGATCATACTTAGCTGCAACAATGAGAACAAACCTCACATCAGGTAATCTTGCAACTGGAGCATATACTTCGAACAACTCGTAAGAATTATTGTCAGCAAAGCCCTTCACTACCAACCGGCTCCTGAATCTGATTGAGTTATTTGCCTCCAGCTTTTTCTGTGTGCACCCAACGAGTCTTCATCACTCTCATTCCCTTTGGAACCTGTGATCTTGGAATTATTTTCCTTGTCTGACATTTTTCCAAGGCCTGAAATTCTTGGTTAATAGCTTCAATCCATTTGTCAGCATCCTGAGAACAAAGCGCGTCTGAATATGTGATTGGTTCAAGATCATTTGCAAGTGAACTGTCCAGGAAACATGCCAGATGTAGCGCTTCATCTGCTTCAAAGAATTCGTATTCATCAGTCTCACCAATTTTACAATTTACCTCAGAAGATCCAGTTGACTCCTGTGTAACTTTAATGTCATTTATCCTTTCTGGATTATCATTTTGCTGTGCCTTGGGTGCAAATTTTGATTTTGATTTAGCCTGATTGCCAAGGATGTACGCATCACAGCCAAACCTTCTGATATATTTTCAACTCAGGGACATGACCAAAGGCCATCTCAAATGGTGTTCTGAAACCACACGCTGCATTTTGAGTATGGTTATGAACAAAAACAACATGACACATGCATGCGCTCAAAAATTATTAGGCACTCCTGGGAAATCAGGTACTACGGATCTTTTCTCCTAATTCCAGGTTTAGCCTCTCAGCAGTTCCATTCATTTGAGGAGTGTAAGGTTCGCTATTTATCAAGACTATTCTCTCTCTATTCAGCAGAGTCTTCATTTCAAAAGTTTTAAACTCAAGCCCGCTTTTGAATCTGTACGCAATTTGCCACCCTCGATTCTGAGCCACTTATTCTTCGGATTTCATCAACCAACTCAACAGTGCTACATAGATTTTAGTTTTATCAGTGATGTCATAGCAAAAGCATATCTTGTGGCATCATTTATAAATGTCACTATGTAACGTGCCTGTGATCTTTAGCTTGTGGCTTAATTGGCCCCATCAGGTCAGAACTCAAACGATGAAAAGGTATTTCTGATCGTGCCTCTTCTGAGAGCTTGGTTGCTTCTTGGCCTTTGCCATTTTGCAATCAGGACAATCCATAATGTCATTTCCAAATTTGATGTCTTTTAGTCCTGGCAGATTCCTGCCAGCTATCTCCAAGTATTTCTTCAAAACGTGATTTAATCTATAATGCCATTTAAGTCCCTGATTACTCTTAAGGAAGAAGCACTTGGGTTATCCACAGTTGAACTGCCTTTTACCGTTTGTACATGACTCAATGTTACTTCCACTAGTATTACAGTGTTTACGAGGCAAACTCCCTCCTATGTCTACTTTGATAAGTCTTTTCAATCCCTGAGAATGGTTTCTCCAAAAACATGTTAGTTTACCCCGTCCACATTTTCACTTTCTCCCTCCAAACTAACATGTCTGCATACTTGATCAAGAATTACCTGTCTCTCACTCTTAGATGCATTCATCAAAGTTCATTTTAATGAAACCCTACAAAATTTCCATCATAAGAGCCCTTTTTGAGAATTAATCTATCATCCAGACATGGAAGTTCTTACTCTTTATTAGTGTATGACGCACTCAAGATTTTTGGGTCACCCTTTTTTCTTTTTCTTTTTATCTCAACCCCAGGGAGATAGTCCTCCCTGTTCCTTCCAGTGTCATCAGACTTCCTCACAGCAACTGCAGGGACAATCTGATCTTCCTCACTGCTGTCATCAGTAGACTCTTGTCTCCCATCTGCAGCTGCAACCAGGGAAACTCTGCTTTCATTGTTTCGACAATGCTGAGCTGGTGTATCTTGTCTTCCAGCAATTTTGAGGCGGTTTTGGCGGGAGTCCTGGATTTGTGCCCAAGTCTAGGCTTCCTTCTAGGAACACTGTTCAAAGTCTCAGCTTTTTTCTACGTACTGTGACTGAGATCTATGACCATCCTTTCTGGATCCAGTGCATTCCAGTAATCCAGCTATATGTACAAATTCACCACACCTGAAGCATTTTCTTCTGAGATTTTTTCAAGTTTAGTATGTCCAGCCATTCCAGACCTGTAGCAGCTACCCTCAAGACGACTCTTCTTTTGAATTTTTTAATTACCATGGCCAGTGCTTGAGCTTCTACGTTTGTAGTGAGATGATTTGGTGTACCACATCAAAGTGCTGCTGGTTGAGGCGCATTTGTCTGGGCATTTTCCTCCAATAGCTGCTCCTCTCATAAGAATCTCCTTTATTGCCTGAACGCTTTTTCTTGGTCTGGTGACCATATTTGATTTTGGGGCATGCCTTGGCTATTGCTGAAATCAATTTCTCCACAGTTCCTGGTTACTTAGTTCCGACTCAGGGCATTTCACGATGTCTTCTGCCAAGGCTTCAAAACGGGACAAAAAATCACACTGTCTCAACTTCAGGATTATATTGAATATGACAAATTCTGATCTCAGCGCTAATTCTCTGGAGATGATCGAGGAGCTTGAATGCACTGGAACCGTTCAGGAATATCGGAAAGGATGTACAGTGTAATAATATAACACTTCATTTGGTAAATTTCTTTCTCTGTCTATGATTACATTTGTTCAACATCTGACTTAATCAGGAAACAGTCAGTTGCCTTAAATTCCATCTCAATCCTCTTCCTTGACAGGGAGTACTCACTTCCCTCTTCATTTTAACTGGAGGATTTCAAACGAAAACATTTCTTTCCCTCTTCTCACTGAGATCGGAGGTGAAGTCTGTTGTCCCAGAAGGTCCTGACACTTCTCTAATCTCAGCAGATGGTCCTGCAACAAAGTTGCCTGCAGCCTAGTCCGTTTGCATAAGTACATTATTTTCTGGCGTCACAGCTGTCCGAGGAGGGTTCCTCGCCTTGCAGATATCTAGCTACAAGAGCATCAACCTGTCAGCTGTCCTGGTCTCAAAAGCTTCAAGCTCGCTCCTGATGTTCTTCCATCACTCGCTCGGTGAATTTCTTTGTCAACTTCGTGAAAATATCCTCCCGCTTTTCCACCTCTATAGATCCTCCAATGCAGACTCATCCTGCATTGGTCAAGAAATCTGAGAAAACATTTCCGTCAGTTCTTCAGTATCTTTGCCACCCCAGAGCTGAGATGCTGCCACACAGTCAATTACACAGCCTCAATAGATAGACTGACAACTAGACTGTATTAATAAGCCTTCAAGTCATTGGACTTCATAAAAATACGGCTTCACAATGTCGGGTTCATTTTGACATTGTCTGACTTCCCCTTTCGTGTGTTTTCTTCAAAATCCGAGGCCCTTTCTCTCCTCCTCCTACTTCCTTATTCCAATAGCCCCCAATTTTACTGCTGATGGTCTTTACTTTCGTTGCAACAAATTAAGGTTTAACTTGATTCACTTATATACTCTCGAGACTTCCCAAAAATTATTTTTGGCATACAATCAACAAATTATTCAATTTTATTTCCCTTAAAAAACATTTTACCCAGCCACAAACCAGGTACTAGACAGTTCATTTATTTTACAATTAACGTCCACCTTGCACCACAGACCAATCAGCAAAGTGGGTATCCTGGGTACCCTACCCCACAGAGCCAGAGCACTGTCAAGAAGATTCCAGAGCTCATGATACCTTCTCTCAAGAATGCTACAACAATATGAGGAAAGCACATCAGGATCCCACCTCACCCTGTTCAGTGATTATAGAATCACCAACGTTTCAACCAGTCAGTGTAGATGCACAGACAGACGGGCCTCATAGCCTATTTGAACAAGTCAGAGTCTCAGACTCGAACTATTTGAACTGTATCCAAGATTAGTTCCTTCAGCAGTCATCCCTGCCTTTCCCTGATTTGAGCTTCCTTACCTACGCCTCCGGTGTCTACAAACAGGGTTACTACATACTCCAGGGGTTAAAATATGGTGTCTGCAGGGCGGGACACTTATTTAAAAAGGTAGGCCGTTTGGATACGCACGTTCCCCTTAAGACGGGTACTTCATGTGGAACCTCGTACTCGTACCCAAGTAGCCTCGTTCGCCTGCAAACTTAATCCCCGAGTCCGTGACCGTTGTTAAGGGATGCAGAGACTCTAGACCCACAAAGAGTACGGACTCACTGACCACTCCGGTCTAAGCTATAGAGATCAAACCCCTGATTATAGTTCCAGCAAGGACCGCCTAGTCCTCCATGGGCATGTTTAGTTGGAATTCCTTCTCAGTAAACAAAAAACATAGGTTGATTATTCAAGGAATGACCACCAAAAACACCTTGGACTTCTGTGATCCCACAAAAAAGAATATTTAATTTACAGGCTCTTCCAAGACTACATGCATTTGAATATCAAAGTTAATACAAATAAAATGAACATTAAATTGAACCGATCCATTTTATCCATCTAGTAAGTGAATATTTAAGTTTGACGCATCCTACTTCCAAGAGCACTGATGTATTACAGAATAGATCCCATCACACATGTTCAAGGTAACCTCATTATGGCTGGTCAGGCACTTCCATCAGTTTTTCTCCTTTAAAAATAAGTTCTCATGACCTATAACTCACATAGCCGTATGTGTTGTCCTGCTCACTCACAGATTGTAGGATACAAGTAGGATTTACAGCGTAGTTCTACGCTCGTGACATTAAATTCGTGGAAGAATTTTCTTCCAACCACAACACAGAGATACTAAACGCGGTGCACCTGGCATTTTAGCCAGCAAGATTCGACAATCATCCCGCCCGGCCTCCACCGCCTTTTTCAGCGATCCTGAATTTATCGAAATTCAGCTTACTCCGTCCTCATGGGGAAATTAAATGCCCGGGTCTTATGATTCTGTGCGACGAGTTCCCCATCCGCCATTGAGCCTGCTTGACCCTCAATCCTCAATGCAACTCGCCCATTTTGCTCGACCGGGAATCGGGTTGTGTACCTATTACTACATGCCTCTCAACCCGATTTCATTGTCAAATACGGCCAGAACAACAAGCAGGAGAAAAAACGACAAAAAAAGAAACTTCATAACAACATGGCATTTGTCCACCACCATTGGTATAGCGTCCCAAGGAATATCCAACTTCATGCTCCAAATTAGAACTCCCCGCAAGCTCTACGACTATGAATTCATGCCAGGCGTTTGACTAAAATGATCGATTAATCAACCACCAAGTTTTCCAGTAAATTGGGGGTGAACGCGAAGGAACTTTGAATATTTCGGAGGTGATTTATTAAGATCGGAAAACACACGAACCGCGTCGGAGAGTGTAGGTTACAGCGTCCGCCGGCTAGGCCGACAGTAGAAACAAGTTGTTGCCAACAAAACGAAAAGAAAAGTACTGCAACCTAGTGTTCCTTCCAAGCAATATGAAAGGGTAGGTAGCGACAAGGAATAGGGATTTGCCCTCCATTTCTCGTCAGTTTTGATGAAGAAACAAGACGCTATAGAATTGCAGTGAGTTACTGAGTTTATGAGTTTAGATTATGTTAGTTTTATTTTGTGTTAGCTCATTTTAGTCTATTAGGCCTACTTATTAGTTTCTTCTTTTTTTCCAATATCTTGAAATGCCGCCCAATTGACATTTGGCAACATTATGAAAAGTTGGGAAATGGCATGGCAAAATGTCGTTACTTTGTAAAATTACAGTGAAAACCTCCGGCAACACGTCGAATTTGCGGAGTCATATACAGTTCAAGCACTCAAAACTTTCAGGTGAGTAAATAGTTAATAGTTGATACTGTTAGCCTGTTACTGTAGTTGGATTTTTATCTTAGGCTACATAATTCATAGACTACCATAACCATAAGAGCTCACCTTAGCATTTTACACAGTTTTATTTTCCTATTTTACTTGTTTGAATACCAGTCTACCTAACAGGTAAACTACTCAATATCGTTATCGACCACCCCCAAATAGGCAAATTCGGATAGCCTACATTCAACTTTGACCATAAGTTAAATAATAAGAGTACTTGGCTGTTTTCTTATTACAGTAGGCTATTTATATATGAATACATTATATTTTCTAGTTGTTGATCGATATATCGATAGATTTCTATTAATATATCGATATATCGATAGTTCTCTACCGATATTTATCGGATATCGATAACTGAAGCAAAAAATATCGATAACCGATATATCGATAGTCCTCGACCGATACCCACCCTAGGAGAACGAGACTGGAGTCTTGAAAAATCCCTGGCCTGCACCCTGGTTATGGGTTGTGGAGGGGGAAGTTTCACATGGGAATCATATCAGTTCTCAGTAGGACATGCCCCTTGTCAACTCTCCTGTCCTCATTAGCAAACCTTCCACCAGCTGGGAAAATTGAAAAAAACCCTATTCCCATCAGAAACCAGGAACTCAGCCACAATAGTGATGAGAGGAAGAAAACTTAACTAAATAAGTGTACACAGAAACGGTGTTAGTTCTCAGAAGGACTCATATGGTGTGGAGAAGTGGCAAGATTGAAAATCCAATATTCCTAGTTAATTGGTTCTCCTTCTTGGAACTCTGCCTGTTGTCCAGACTCTTCTCTACATTTGTAAACCTTTTGAGGGCTGGGAAAATTGAAGAAACTCTACTTCCATCGGAAAAGGAGAACTGCCACAATGGTGGTAGGCCCAAGAAGACTCAAACTAAAGCTGGGTTCACATGGGAATCATCAGTTCTCTGAAGGACATGTATGGTGAGGAGAGGCAAAAGGCTAGAGATGCACTATTTCTAGTTACTTCATTCTCAGAACTCTGGCCCTTGTCAACTCTCCTGTCCTCATTTGAAAACCTTCCACCTTCCAAATTATTACACCCGGGTTGGTTATTCCTCGAATGGGGGAAATATTGGATGTGGCGGGTCCCCGACCCATTCCAATCGATTCAAGGTCCAAAATTTAGTGGAAAATGATATCCCACACGCCATTCATTCTAGCCTAGATCAAACCGTGGCGCAAGTGGCTAGCGTTCGGCAAGAATCGAAAGATTGTTGGCTCGAGCCCACTTGGTGGGAGCGAATATTTTTTTTGTTTTCTGATTTAATTTTGTTTATCCATAAATTGAACAATAAATTAACCATAATTTCATTGGATTCAGAGTCCAAAATTTAGTGGAAATTATACCCTACTCCTGCCTAGATCGCCCAAAATCTCGAAAAATCCATTTTTCAAAACCACATTTTGACCCCTACCCCGCCCAAATTTGGTCCGATCGGGCTGAAAAGTTTCAAGGACCATTCTAGGCCGGGAACAGACCCTGACCCAAATTTCAGATGTTTAGAAAATTTTCAACTACCGAAAACGGCGCGGACAATGGACGGCGGACGGACATTGACCTTTTTTGATGTAATTATCAATGTAAAGAGTATGAGATGAAGAATCACAAAACGTGGAGTGAAGAGTTTCTAGGAATAGGCCCCAGCTCTTATTTTGCTCGAACAACAAATTTGTGTCGTCACTAGCTGCTCGCAGCACCCCGTGTGGCACTTCCAGACACTACTAGAGCGTACATTCAGTCAGAGAGCGCATCTACGACCTAAAGAGTCGACTGTTATTGTTCTCTGTGAAAATTGATTCTGTGTATAAACATGATCAAGTGCCTGGGGGAGTACACTTTTCAGGTGTATTTGTTCAAATTCGCTTACAGTCTTAATAAACTCCTTTTTAGACTTGTTATTGATGTGAGACGCGTGTGTCACTCAGTGAAACTCCCATCATGATGCCCTCCAACTACCAGGGAGGGCAGATCTTGGATGACGACGATGTGTGACAATTTGATGTATTTGTGTAGGTACATAAGATACGGAACGTAAAGTGTCAGTAATAGATACTGTTACTCAAGGGAATATAAAAAACCTAAAAGATGTCCGATAAAAAGGACTGATCATAAACTTTTAGGTGACTCAGGCAATGGTGACGCTTCCCTGTCATTGCTGATTTTCCAATTTAGGAAAGGGGCCGACATCACTCACGATATAATGATGTCTCTGTAAGTTCTGTAAGTCCAATTCAACTCATTGTCAACAAAGAATATCAAGTGTGAACTGTCTTGAGAGCCCCAGAATGCATATCGAGACGACTCCTGGCGGGATGATTCAGTACCACTTGGACCGCAGGGACGGTGGCGCCCATATATTCAACAAGGAGGACCATGGAAGGCTTTCTTTTTTCCATGCATGATGACTCTGGAAGGTCAAACCACTATGGCCATTTTAGTGGCACCATGTTTGAAGCCATGAACAATTTTCTCAGGCATCAGGCAAGAACTAAAATACGTTAGTTGCCGAATGACTTGTTCTGTTCAAATGACCATTCAACAAACGCACCACGTATTCAACCAGAAACTGAGTTTCATCTGAATTTACTTGAAATGCTGAGATCTATGAGCAGATGAATCATGCAAAGTTTGATAAAACTGGGAAGGAAATTACAAGGTTTTAGTAAACTAAAACTAAAAAGGTGAAGACGGCTGGAGCACACTCTGTAAAGGGTAGAGCAGAGTATGCCAAACATGGAGTAGAGGGAGGTTAGTTGTAGTTACTACTAAAGTAAATAGTCCCCAGACAGTCCGTCTTTTTATCAAAACTGGTTGATCAGTCAACTGTGACAGTCATGACTGAGCTTCTAGAAGCATGTTTGACTAGTGATTCAGAGACTGATAGAAATGTTGATTTAGACTGAAGAGAGCAACCAAACACCTAGCAGTGTTTTATCATCCAACTGAAGAAATGATTGGGGCTCACTTCAGTCAGTTTGTTCAATCTTTTGCTCATTCAGACTGATCATTAAGGGGTTAAGGAGAGGCAGTGTCGCTACCACGGCAATATCAAGCGTTGAGTAGTTTTTGGAGAGTCCAATGGGAGCGCTAGTGCACACATATTGTCTTACTCAGACCTTGAAAACTTTTGCACTGACACGTCATGGCCGACTTCCAGGGGCATTTATGTTTTCTGATGGAGATTTCAAATAGAGATTTTCAAGAATATTGTGCATTTACCACAACAACCGCCTTGAGTGTGGCCCCTTGTAGATTCCAACGTTGAGGTTTTTGAGTCAGAGTTAACTGTTCAGTGGACGACCATTGACCAATTTCTTTGCAAATTAAGGGTTCGTACGAGGCCGTTCTGTACACGTCGAAGACAGTATTTTCAACTAGAAGAGTCACGTCGCTGTCGAACGAAATGTTGATTACATTTTCCAGTTGGTCGGAAATACTTTTAAAAGGTTCTTTCGAGACGAGAGCGTAAGCGAAAGACCCGTTCAACAATCGATTTTCCGACATCTGTCACAAAGAAAGAAACAGCCAGTAGAATGGACAAAATAGTTGAAGTGATCGAGATGCCCTACATGTTTTGGTGCCTTCCAACGATCTCCGAGAATTGAATTGAATATCCCTCGGCGATATCGCCGGTCGAGTGATTTAGTGGCTCGTTAACTTCAAAATCGATGCCACCGATAGCTATCACTCATGTCAATTCCTCATGATATGCAAGTGATCACGTCTAGACAAGCAGATTTATCTTACCACTTACGCTTAGCTTCGATATAAACACTATTACTATTTCGTATGGAAAATTACCCACCAAATCAAGAAATATCCAAGCTTCAGGACACTGCAACTCAACAATGATCCCCGTCACGTATTGTTGAGCTTGAAACTCATTCACAAAATCCTTCAAATCTGTAGCTCCAGCAAATTTCACATTGGCCAGAAAGATAAAATGGTCTTCGAGTTTACCGTTGAAAACTTCCCAAATGGATGGTGAACTTTCTAAAATATGTTAAATTATTTCAGATTTATTTGTAGGAATATTTGATTAATTACAATTTCATATTAAAATTGAGGTAATTTTTTCTCCAAGATGAGACCTTTGTTAAATGAAGTCCTCAAATTAGGAGTGTTGCTTGAAATTGAGAATTTGCATAATCACAGTAGCATCTAGGAGTACATATAGTGCCCCTACTTAACCCATTCTGTGCGGAGTGGGTAATATTACCATTTGGTCAATCTCAGTCATTGGTTTCTCAGATAGGGATAGGTTCCAAGAAAGGGTCTCCTGAGGTACCTGGGAGACCCATTTATGGATTGGGCATACACTGCCTGCAATGCACATGAGATGGGCATCCAAATAGTTGGATTTTCCAAATTATAAAAATTAGACTAATTTCTTCTTTCTTTCTTTCTGAGTGCCTAGAAGGCCCCCCACACTGAATGGGTTAACTACCCTCCTTCTTAACCTCCCACTTGCCCACCTCAGCCACCCCCCCTGTCCTATTCTACCATCCAATCCTGGCCTCTTGCCTATCCCATCCATTACCCACCCTGGGCCCTTTCATCAAAATGCCTTGCCCTGCACCCCCATCATTCCTATTTACTCACCTGCACTTATGGGGGAAGTTAAAGTTAAAAAGTAAACAAGGACTTTCACCTTGGATTTTCGTCCGACTACCTAGGTCAGGTGTCGCGGACGTCGTCAGCCGTCCTCTAAAGAGGATCGTAAATTGATCTGACGATTTCGCTCGTGGCTACTTATTGCCTCACCCCCTTAAGTGAAGAGGACGAATATGAGGGTCAAGACAAACAAGTTGCTCTAGCCAGGATTAGGGGTGTGTCGGTCCAGGTAATTCTCAGGAACGGTTCCAACGGTTACAGTGACAATGACGTAACCGTTCCAACTTACCGGTACAGTTCCCTTACCGGTACAGCAGAGTGTAACGCGGCTACCCCCTCCCACCCAAGAGAATCGGTCTGTTCCCTAGGTATTCATCAAGAAATTCAGATGAGAGCTACAAAAACATGAAAATTAAAGGGAATAATAAATTATATTGTTATTGGGTAGGTACTACTTACAATTTAAAAATAATTGACGAAGGTTTCTATATAATCTTTCTATATTACAGGGAAAACAATTTTTCGTTACAATTTAAAAAAAGCAGCATTTTTATTTTTTTGGGGGTAAGGGAGCTCCTTCTTTCTGACAGTATAATCCCTGCTTTTGAAAAAAGCTGCTCGCAGGGTACAGACGTTGCGACCACGCACAGTCTCTCTTCGGCCACTTTTGATAACACAGGGAAATTATGGCGGTTGTTGTGCCACCACTGGATTGGATCATCTGCAATACCAATGGAATCTTCTTCTAAGTACCGCTGGAGCTCGACAATTGCACGGCTTTGAGGAGTTTCTGTAGGGAAATAATAGTTTACGGTTAGGCCGATAGGAAAAATGTCAAGGCCGGTTAAAAGGTTTATGTTACAAATTGAATTGGTGAATAGGTAGGTACTCACTTTTATTGAGGCCACATTTCAATTCTTTTCGCTTCAAGAAGGAGGCAAAAAGTGATGACTTGCTCTTGTCAGATTTCTTGTCACTGGTCGTAGTCACAGTCCCTTCATCGTTCTGTTCTTGATTATTGCTTGTGCTTGGCATCTTCTCCAGTATGAAATTTTTAACCAAGGCTTGAGCCTTAGCGGCAGCATTTTCGTCGGAAAAACCGTCGAGTTTGTAGCGTGGGTCCAGAAAGGTACATGTTGACAGAGTGCCACTGCTCTCTATGTGACCGAACCTGTCTTCCCTTTTCATCTCATCCAGCAAAACTTCTACCACGGGCCAAACTGAAGATATCCTATCGTCTTTTTGAAAATCAAGAAGCGCTTCCAATAGTCCGTTTATCATTACGATGACACTGGAAGCTGGAGGGTAATTTTGTTTGGACAGCTGTTTGGTCATCTCTTCAATTGGCTCCAAAATCTCACAAAGTGATCGACATGTTTGCCATTCTTCAGGATTTAGAACGGGCAGTTTGGTATCAATTATTGCAATCGCCATTTTCAAAGGAGTCTCTAACTCAACAAACCGACCGATCATGTAATAAACTGAATTCCATCGAGTTGGCAATGAGTTTATCAATTTTTTTGGAGGCGATATGCCTTCTTGTGATTGACAGTCACACAATTTATTCCACGATTTTGTGGAACTTTTGAAGTGCGTTACAATTTTCTTGATTTTCACAATGACGGGTTCCAGTATTTGTAGTCCCTTCTCAACTATTAAATTTAGCTTATGAGCTGTGCAGCCCATAAATTTCATTTTTGATAATTTTAAAGCCCCGGTGATATTTGCTGCGTTGTCTGACACAGCAAATAACACTTTTGTGGAGACACCCCACTCGTCGGTTAAATCGGTAATAGTCTTTGCCAAGTTTACGCTCGTATGATCTTCAGTGATACATCTGCATTCTAGCAGGGCGTTAACAAATTTACCCTCGTGAACGAAGTGCGCGGTCACTGCGATGTAAGAGTCGTTGTTCCGTGATGTCCAGCAGTCAGTAGTCAGGCATAATTTTGAAACTTGTGAGAGCAGATCTTTCAATTTCAACTTGATTTCCTCATACTTTGAGGGGATTAACGAGGATGATATTTTTTTTCGGGAAGGAAGAGAGTAGGAGGGATTCAAGATTCTTACAAATTTTTGAAACCCTTCATCTTCAACAATAGAAAATGGTTGATAGTCCTTCGTAAACATGGTGAGCAAAGCTCCGTCGATATTTTTTTTTTCAGCTGGAGTAAGTTTTTTAACAGAAAAATCGTGGATTTTTGATTGCGTGGCTTTATAGTTAATAATACTGGAAGCGGAAGCAGCGGTGGAAGGATTGGGAAAGATGGGGTCATCTGTAACTGGATTACGAGTGCGATCGACGGTACTTGAGCTTGAAGGGTGGATGTTTACTGTGGGGTGTTTACGGACCATGTGTTTTTTCAAATTGGATGTTGAAGACTTGAAGCAAATCAATTGTTTGCAAATATAACACTTTGCGAAACTTCCATCAATTTGTTGGAAGTGTTCCCACATAGAACTTTTTTTGGCGCGGACACTAAACTTAACTTCTCGATTTGAAGACATTGTTATAACACAGCACGACGACGGAACACAGAAGAGACTGCAAACGAAAAGGGAAATGACTCGAACTTGAACCTGAATCGAATGGTTGAGGAGAGGTGGACATTTCGTCGAAATTGCACTAAAAGGATACAAAGTTCAAAAAAACTCGGAACCGACCCCTTGCCGGTCCGTGGAATCACTTCAGCTGTCAGCTCCAACCTTCCCGGTCCAGTTCCAATCTTATCGGTCCAGGCCAGCTTATCGGTCCAGTTCCAACCTTCCCGGTCCAGATCCAACCTTCCCGGTCCAGTTCCGATCTTATCGGTCCAGTTCCAACCTTCCCGGTCCAGTTCCAACCTTCCCGGTCCAGTTCCGATCTTATCGGTCCAGGCCAGCTTATCGGTCCAGTTCCAACCTTCCCGGTCCAGTTCCGATCTTATCGATACCAAACCGACCCCTTGCCAGTCCGTGGAACCGTACCGGTAAAGGCCGGGGTCTTGTCACTGCTTGGAACCGTTCCAATGTGAGACTCGGTTACACAGTCCCGGTACCGCTGTACCGACACACCTCTAGCCAGGATTCGAACCCTGGCCGCTCGGAGTTGTACCACACCAATCCTTCGTCTATTCCACTACACTACCGAGCGCCCCATCACTTATGGGGGAAGTATTGAAACAATTTATGCTAGTTTCTGATAGTGTTTCATCTTCTCTAGAAAAGTGAGTTCAAATGTACTTTGCCCATGGAGTAACGATCATTCTTCTCTACCTTATATACCGCCTACTACTACCTACTATCTACTACCTCTTATATTGAACAGTATAAAGCCTTGTAAGCACACTTGGTACTGAAATGAGCCATCACCAATTCCAGTTTTTCTAGTTTACGAAAACTGTTCAATACACCATTTTACCTCCGTGGCCACATAGTAAAAAATTAATTGCTGCCACTCCCCTCTGCTTGAAAAATCGCACCGCTGTTGATACATCACCAAAGCAGGTACAGCCGAGAAGTGTGACGAAAATTAAAACACTTCGCAATACAAGACAAAACTTCATAACGACAGTATTATAACTGTCGGAGCTTGTAGGTTACACTCAAACTGGTAATATGCGTTGACTCAAGATATTGCGACATTAGTGATTGAACAGGTATAATCTTCATTTCTAGCAATAACAACTCATCGATTTCACGAGGACAAAGTCGCTGGAGAGCATAAGAAATGAGATACTTACGTAAGTATATCGTAAAGGGACTTGGTAAGATGAAGGGTTGTTTGCTGTTCAAAAATGCCGTCGGTTAGGAACACGAATGAATTTACCTTTGTTGATAATCGATTACGAAGAAGGAAAAACTATGAATTAGGTATGCCTACGAAGGAAATGAAAGTCTTATTATTTATAAGTTGTTGTAACACTCAACTTACCAGTCACGGACGTTCTGTTGCATGGTTGGCTCCTTCAGTTCCGTCTAAATACTGGTTATACTCATTCCGCAATGCTTTTCTGTTGTGCGGACGACTATCTACTTGACCAATATTATGTTCAGTTTAGTTGTAGCCTAAAAATTAATAATTTTAATTTTGTCGTGGTGCTCATGAAACAACAGGCACAAAAATTTGCGACTTCTCCCTTTTGGTTCAAAATCAAAAACCGCTAAATTTTCTCAGATGTCAAATTCCGTTGATAACATCAAATTCCGGTCACGTATTAAAAAACATTTGTAACTAGCTTCATACACCTGCGGTTTGCAAGTAACTTCTACATTTGAAAGGAAACTTCTCCAAATAGGAACTTCATTGTTAAATCGGGTTTTGTATATTTTAATTCAAAATTGGCTCTCTTTCGTTTTGGTTGGTTATTCCAGGTACCTTGGCGTGTGGGGTATCATTTTCCATTAAATTTTGGACGCTGAATCCAATGAAGTGGGTCCCAGAACGATTGGCACCCACTGGAAGAAGTTATGGGTTAAATTGGGTATACATTACCCATTTTGAATATGTGTTTTTCGAGATTTCTGGAACCTAGGCGTATGGGATATCATTTTCCACTAAATTTTGGATCTTGAATCGATTGGAATGGGTCTGGGACCCGCCGCACCCACTGTTTTCCCCATTTCCCCCATGTTGAAGAAATGAGTCTCCATGCGCCTGGTTCGAGGAATAACCAACCCCTGTGTATGAATTTGCAGCGTTTTTAGATTGACTAAATTGGCTCTCTCCCTTTTTGGCTTGTTTTTTGTTTGGTTTTTTTGACTTTTCAACCAAAACAGGTGTAGCTCATGTATAGCAGCTCTACAAAAGAAACCGTTTTGGATTAAAAAATGTTAACTTTCCACAATGTTTTTGAGGCAATTTTTCTCTAAATCAATTCTTAACTCAAAACAATTTAAATGAATGGACGACGGTTTCTTATTATGGAAGAAAGCTTGTTCCGTACATTTTCCGATTGATATTCACCCTTCTAATGGGACGTCAATAATTAACCTGTCTTAATCCAGAAAGTAAATCTCAGCCAATTCAGCCCGAAATTTATTTCTGGGCGTTTTAAAGTGTAAGTAAATTTCCGTCCGCCGTACGACGATTTTAGACGACGATTATAGTAGTAGAAAATCTTCTAAAAGCCTGACATTTTGGTCAAGGACCCGTTTTCGGCTCGTTGGTAATCGAATTTTTTCAGCCCGATCGGAACAAATTTGAAGAAGGGGGTCAAAATGTGTATTTCAAAACATGAATTTTTGGGATTTTCGTCGATCTAAGCGTGTGGGTTAGTATTTTCGACTAAATTTTGGACGCTGAATCCAACGAGACGGGTCTCAGAACGATTGCTGTCCATCGGAAGAGGTTATGATTCAAAATGGGTTTCTATCTACCTATTTCAAAAGTGGGTTTTCGAGATTACTGTTACCTAGGCGTGTGGGGTATCATTTTCCACTAAATTTTGGACGCTGAACCGATTGAAATGAGTCTCCATGCTCCTGGTCCGAAGAATAACCAACATCTGTGAATGAATTTTCAGCGATTTCCCTAAGACACCTGTTATCCGCAATATATTCAATTTATTTCAACATATTTTGCCTCTTTTGTTTACATTTGTGAGAAATTCGTGAAAAACGCACGCCTACTGCCCCCAATAAGTTCGGTAAGACAGATGTACGTAGTTGGGTGGTAAAATGGAACTGATCCATTCGTTAACACATTGGCTGCCCATGCCCAGTTGTGGGATTATTGAAGGTGCCCACAGGTTTCTAACCTCAACAACAGATTTGACTCCCACTGTTCGTCTAAGGGCTGAACAATAAGTGAACTTTGAACCATCCCTACTTCTCCTTAACAGAGATTGTCCCAACCACGTTTCATTCCTTGAAAAACCCCTGCCTTTCGTTGCAAACTCTCATTGAAATACGCAGAATATTTGACTCACACTGTGCGTCACGGACACTGTTGGCCAGACCGTTGATGACGCACACGTGTGCGTCATGGGCAGCCACCCAGATTTTCAAGGACCCAATAAGTCAGATCAATGCCATTACGGTTCTACGTAATAGCTACAGTCCCTCTGAATAGGTACACGTTTGTTTATTGTACTACTTGAACCTCGAACTGCAGATTTTAGGTGCACACGAAAGGTAGTATGATATTTCCGGATCGAAAATTTCACAACGTTTCTTTTCACATTTAAAGTTACAACAGTGTTATAATATTAATAATAAATCGATTGGATTATTATAAAAATATTAATGTATGCACAAAACATTTGTATTTATTATTTGGTTTTTAGACAATGAATTTTTGGGCTAAAAAAATACGACATGAAGAAAGTCTAACGATCAAAATGAGTTGTCATCTAGGTTAAAATTAAAATACATATACAATTTGATGGCAAACAAATTATCAGGGAGAATCGAGATTCAATTTCAAATTATTATTATTCATCGCGGGGTTGATTACCGCTTGACAATTCCGAAACGAACGGTTCCACGCATTTTCGCCGCTTCTTGATCTTTGATGTTGGAAAACAGGAGGGCCAGTAATTCGCCGGCGTTCATTTTGTCGTCAATGTAATTATCTGGAACTGAGAACGATCAGGTTATAGAAAATAATTGGTAAATGGAATAAAATGGGTAATAGAACGCTGCAAGTTAGTTTTTAGGTAGTCGGGCGGGGATTTTCTCCGTTAAAAATGAAAGGGTTTCAAGTCGCTTCGAAGGTATTCTCTGGATATAGTATGGGTTTATACAATTCTTAGAATGATAACTCAATGTAATGACGCCTGAGTTAAATATCCTCAATTTGCCCAAATTTTGATTTGTGTATGAAACTGTATGAAGAACGAAAATATCCGTCCGCCGTGTACGTCGTTTCAGGTAGGGAATATTGAAAAAAAAAAAAAAACTAAAATTTCAGTGATTTTTCTTGTGTTATATGGTTCTTAAAATTGTCTATTTCGAAAATGAATTTTTGAACCTAGTTAATTTCAGATGAACCTGACAGCCGCGATATATAATAGGTGAAATAAGATATAATTTGAACATGGGGAATCATATATTTAAATAATAATACAATAAAGTTTACTTGTTAAAAAATAAATAAATAAAAAAACGCTGCAAATTCTTACACAGGGGTTGGTTATTCGTCAGATCAGGTGCAAGTAGACTCATTTCTTCAACATGGGGGAAATGGGGATAACGGTGGGTGCGGCGGGTCCCAGACCCATTCCAATCGATTCAGTGTCCATGATTTAGTGGAAAATGATACCCTACACGCCCAGGTACCAGAAATCTCATAAACACATATTTAAAACGTAGGTAATTTAGAAGGCTATAATAATTGTATTAAATTGAATTGAATGGTACGAATAAAAAGCTCGGACAGTAAAAAGAATTGTAGGCAACTGCTCAAAATTGGTTGCTAAGTTTAACAGCTGGTTATAAACAACAGGATATGACGATGTGTTTTGTTTGTCTATTCAGCTGAAGTCACCCACATGGGTAATAAATACCCAATTTGACCCATTACTTCTTCCAGTGGGTGCCAATTGTTCTGGGACCCATTTTATTGGATTCAGCGTCCAAAATTTAGTGGAAAATGACACCCCACTCGCCTAAATCACCCAAAATCTCGAAAATCCATTTTTCAAACAACACATTTTGACCCCTACCCCCTCCAAATTTGGTCCGATCGGGCTGAAAAGTTTCGAGGACCCATCTCGGCTGGGAACAGACCCCTGACCCAAATTTCAGATTTTTAGAACATTTTCTACTACCAAAAACGGCGTGGACAATGGACGGCGTACGGCGTACGGCGTACGGCGGACGGCGGACGGCGGACGGCGGACGGCGGACGGCGGACGGACATTGACCTTTTTTGATCAGGACATCATGAAACGTCCAGAAAAAAATTTTGAGCCGAATCGGAGAGGTTGACCATTATCATGAAAACATAGGTTGATTATTCAAGGAATAACCAACCAAAATGGGGAATCAATAATAAATTGACAACAAATTTGTATTGTTGCGAGATTACACCAGCACCAGTCTCCTGGGCAACCAGCAGTTACAAAGTCAACGACACGTGGAGGGCTAAGGGTCACTCTCAAACATTCGTGCTGGAACCTTCCTGTTTGCTCGAGACAACATGTCGAGTTCCAGAACCAGGGAAGACTCAAGAAGGTTCTCGGCCAAGGGAGCGAGCATAAAAGGGACCAAGGAACGCCACAGAGTTCAGTTCATAATATACCCGCTTCATGTTATAAATTGTGCCCTGTTATAAATTAGTGCAACAACCGCATACAACCCATGGCTGTCAACTCTCATTACATCCTGTGTAGTGTTGCGGGATTACACCTGCACCAGTCTCCCGGACAACCAGCATTACATGGTCAACAACACATGGAGGGCTAAGGGTCACTCTCAAACATTCGTGCATTGTATCAAATTGGCTGGAACCTTCCCGTTTGCTTGAGACAACAGGTCGAGTTCCCAGAACCAGGGAAGACTAGAGAAGGTTCTTGGCCAAGGGAGCGAGCATAAAAGGGACCGAGGAACTCAGTGCAGTGCAAGTGCAGTTCAGTTTGGAGTCCAAATATCGCTTTGTGCTATAAATTTTGCCCTGTTATAAATTAGTGTGACAACCTTACAACCTTACAACCATGTATTGTGCCTTGTGACTGTGTAAGTGTGTGAATGAGGACAGTGTATTTGAGTGAACAATTGTAATAAATTATTTACAAAGAACATAAATCGTTACAGTATGTTAGCCGTTTTCTTTCATTGTTTCCTATTTCTTTAGCTTTTTTTAGTCAAATTGAAAATTTTTCACGTCAATATGAGCAATCTTTTGAAGATTTTTCGATTAAAGAATGTTTCAAAACAAGAAATATAATATAGGATTGTGAGAGCGTCCGTAATTAATGACGGGTTCCTAATAGATTAATAGAAGTCATTGTTTACTTTAGGCTTATTAGCCCCTTCCTGGTAATCAATTTTTTGCAGATCTGATTGCTCCATCAGCCATTAATTTTCCTTTAATGTTCTAAGAAGATCCAATGTATCTTAATTACTAATGTAATTCAAAGAGCAAACTCATATGAAAAACTACTGTTTAACACAATAAAACATCTATCTATCTAATATATGATTTTTCCAAGTAGGTAAATTGACATGAAAACGCTCATATTGATTAGGAAATTTTTCAATTCGATTCGGAAAAGCTATATCTACTTAGGTTTGCTCTATTTCCCGACTGAAGCGACGTCCATTTAGGGTTTTTGATTGGTTATGCCAAGAAGTCAAGTTTTGGACCGATTCGAAATTTATTTCTGGACGTTTCAAAGTGTCTAGATCAAAAAAGTCGAAGGTCTGTCCGCCGTCCGCCCTCCACGCCGAAATTGGTCGTGGAAAATTTTCTAAAAATCTGAAATTTTGGTCAGAGGCCCATTCCTGGCTCTAGTTGATCCTCGGAACTTTTCAGCCCAATCGAACCAAATTTAGGCGAGGCAGGGTTCAAAATGTGAATTTTGAAAAATGGATTTTCAAGATTTTTGGCAATCTAGGTGTGTGGGGTATCATTTTCCACTGAATTCTGGACGCTGTAACCAATGAAATGGGTCCCAGAACGATTTGCACCCACTGGAATAGGTTATAGGTCAAAATAGGTGCCTGTTTTCCCATTTTGAATGTGTGTATTCCAGATTTAAGGTACCTAGGCGTGTGGGGTATCATTTTCCACTAAATTTTGGACCCTGAATCGATTGGAATGGGCCCGGGACGCGCCACACCCACTGTTCGATAATTTTAATGAATTTTTGAGGACTAATCTAGGTCACTGAACTGGGTTAGGACGGGTCTTAGACCAATTGACGATCACCAAAAGATGATCAGTTCGTACGGTTAAACAGTTCGCGCGATGAAGAACTCTTGAAGAAAATGTTGGTTTAATTTAAAACACCTCAGATTCGTCCGAAGCGAGGTTGAAATTCCGTTGGAAAAGTGATACGATCAGGAAATCAATCAATTAATTTATTATTTGGGTCTCTTGTGTCCTTGAAGTATAAGGGTTGCTTCATCTTCAACAAGATCCTCACGTCTCGCGTTACTCGCTTCGCGGTTGAATGCCCTTTCCACACCATAACTTGTCTGATATCCTAAACTCGACTTGAAGAAAACTGACTTCGCTGGTCGTTAATCAAATCTTCACGGAAGCGGATGATTGATGGACTTATAAGTGGTGTGAGGAGCGTTTGAATAGATCACGCGCATATTCAAGACAGCATTCAACCGAAGGCGAGAAACCAGTTGCCATTGACGTGATGCACATTGATTGACGTCTGATTGAAAATTGGCCGATGGCTCAGACACAGGTTTAACCATTAGAACGCCTCGGCCGCTTTGAGTCGATCAAAGCAAACACCAAGCCATATCTAGGCTAGGATAGCGGATATTGACAAGTGCTCACTTTGGTTGTACGAGGGCGGTTGGTAATCGTACGGTTTCACGTCGAACGCCGGTGAATAGAAATTGAAAGGTCTCGGTGAATCGGCTCCTCTGAACCTGGCGACGGGATGATAAGGCAGTTGTTGCCTTTTGGGTGAGCTCGGGTACAAAGGTAATGGCCCTCCGCCACTTCGATACCAATTAGATCCAGCCACTGGAAACAAAACGTGTTAGTCAAATTGTGTTTCAGACATGGGAAATATCGGGATTCGACCTCTCGCGCTAGCGAAGTCCTAACAAAACACATGTGGGCGTCATCATATGCGGCCACGTCATCCAACAGGAATAATTTACCAACTCTACGATCCGCAGCGGATATTATATTCAAGAACTGGCATCAAATCACAGAAATATATCTGCTACAACTGTAAAAAGCAATGTTCCTTTCACTCCGCCTGTCTGTCATGCTTTACACATTCCCAAACGGTTCAACAGAATTTATTTTGACCATTGTTTTTCCCAGAGCTCCACAACTAGGGACTTTCCCATAGATATCAATATTTTTAGTTCAAAACTAACGGGATCGAATTGGTATCCGATATTATATTATTATTATTATTATTGAATGAAAATCCACTTTTTTTTTTTTTTTTTTTTTGAATAAATTGCTTTTATTTATAAAACTGTGTACATTGTAAGACATACATAAATAATACATTTGCTACTCCCCACTTGAAGTCACAAGACTTGTGCTGTGGGGAAGGAGTTTCATATTCTACTCTCTTCTCTTATGAATACATTATGCCTAGGTACTCGGAAAATTCATGAAGGGTAATAATATTTACTTAATGTACACGTGGTGAACGATTGAAACCACTGGAATGACCTATGATTTGTTCTTTATTCCTACATAGGCCTTGAGCTCCTTTTTGAAGGATTCAAGTTTGCCTATCGTTCTAATGTTGTATGGCAGAGCGTTAAACAATTTGGCACCTCTGTAGTCATATGCCTGTTGACCGTGTAAGGTTTTCCGAAAAGGGATTTTTAGTAGGTGTTGTTCCCGTATTCTGGTGCATCCTTCTTCCAGGAATTGCAGCTCATTTCTCTGAGCATCCCTGAAAGTTTTTATGATGGTGGCTGTGTCTCGGAGATCTCTGAACTTCATCACCTTGAATTCTTCGAAGAGAGCTGCTGTTGAGTACCGAGTTGGCTTCTTCAGCAGGACTTTGATGAGAAGTTTTTGCGCGAGGTACACTGCGTCGAGTAGACCATCTCCGCAGCCTCCCCATCCCGACACACCGTAAATCATCCGAGACTGGACAAGCGCAAAATATAACATCCTCCGCACCTCGTTTGACAAAAAATTCCTTACTTCCCGACACACATACACCAATTTTCTCATCTTCGATGTTAGGTTCTTCAGATGCTGGTCCCAACGAAGACATTGATCGACATCCACCCCCAAATATCGAGTCGAAGATACCTGCGTGATCGTCGGGCAAAGGCAAAGTTCCGAGTGATCGCATTCTGCTCCGTGGCACTTTATGCTCCCAATATTGGGAACCTCCGCTTCTCTCATTGAAAATGCGATGAAACTTGTCTTGGACACATTGATTTTCATCCCAAGCTCCGTGAGGCACTCTTGAGACTTCGCGATGCATTGTTCAGCTTTTCTGACTGCTTGGTCCCAGCCATTGCCAGACACAATGTACGCAGTATCATCGGCGAATGATACAGCTTCTCCTTCTGTAAAAAGTTCAAGCAGCCTGTTCATGTATACCAGGAAGTATATTGGTCCGAGGACCGTCCCCTGCGGGATTCCACATCTACCAGGTTCACGATCGCTGATAACATGTCCAATTTTAGTGTAGTGTATCGAATGAGTACTCACTTCTTTTGGTTGATTATTCCTTGAATAAATTATTTGGGTCAGGGATCCGTTCCCGGCTCTAGTTGGTCCTCAAAACTTTTCAGCCCGAACGGACCAAATTTGGGCGGGATAGGGGACAAAATGTGTATTTCGAAAAATGGATTTTCGATATTTCTGGTACCTAGACGTGTGGGGCATCATTTTCAACTAAATTTTGGACGCTGAATCCAATGAAGTGGGTCCGGGAACGATTTGCGCCCTCTGGATGATGTTATGGGTACCAATTATGAATGTGTGTTTTCGATATTTCTGGTACCTAGACGTGTGGGGTATCATTTTCAACTAAATTTTGGACGCTGAATCCAATGAAGTGGGTCCGGGAACGATTGGCGCCCTCTGGATGAGGTTATGGGTCAAAATGGGATCTATCTACCCATTTTGAATGTGTGTCTTCGAGATTTCTGGAACCTAGGCGTGTGGGGTATCATTTTCAACTACATTTTGGACGCTAAATCCAATGAAATGGGTCCTTGAACGATTGGCGCCCACCGGAAGAGGTTATGGACGCTGAATCGATTGAAATTAGTCTCCATGCGCCTGGTCTGAGGAACAACCAACCCTTGTGAAACAATTTACAGCGTTTTTATTGCAGTACAAGAAGAATATCAGTGCAAAATGACGAAGAACGCGTGTACAGCGTGTTGAAATTTACCGCTGATCTGAAGCTATCCCTACCCCTTGCGCAATCAACCCTGATTGGCTTTTTTTTCTTTTTTTTCTTAACAGTATGAACCAAGCGTTATTAGGTGGCCAAATACCAGGTTCAGTTAGTGTACAATTATTTAACAAAAAATATAGTTTCTGTCTGTCACGCCTTATATACTCACAGAGAAGTCGTTTCCCCATGTTTTCTACGCGAATTCAAGTTTGGCATGAGTACTACAACCTAGTTTCGATAGTGAATTCGCAAAACCTCGCTCGCTAAACTATAAAATAGGAGTTTTGAGGTATAGGAAAGCAAATCCTTGCTCTCAAGAACAACAAACTAAATTTTGTTCCAAGTTTATAGTGTCGTCAATTTCAATTGCAGGTTTTCAACTTTTAGGAAAACTTTTCCCAGACCTATTCTAATTTTACTTTGGACTGAGAGGTATTTTTGATTTCTGAATTTGAAACGGAAGGAACTGTTTTCTCGAATTTTCATTCCACCAGGTCAAAACGTCACCGCCAACTGTCAAAAACAGGAGGAAGTCTTTGCTCCCTTTCCTGTACCGAAAGTTCCTTTCCTCGGCATTTTCATCGACTGATTGAGTCTACAGGTATTTTTAGGGCGTCGGGAAAAGGGTTGGAGAACTTTTCGCACTGATAGGTCGACCGTCGGTCGGACGGAAAAATCGTTGCATTTGACACGTTTGGAGGTGGACTTTTTAAATTGTGGGTAGAAAGGGTTTTCTTGCTGTGGGTCGTTCCGCCAAGAGCTTGATAACGTGGAAAAGAGGCCACCCCTTTCCAGACGCCGGTTAACTGACGTAAGCCCTGAGTGAGGTATCATCAGGTAGAGTTCAGACTTTTTAGAAATGTAAACGCCCTTGACCCTCAAGACCCTGTTGCTGGGTGACAAAAAAAGAGAGTATTTTTCACCAATGAAATATAATTTTGCGCGGTGCAGTTTTGGAGAAACTCGTTTCATGAAACCTGTTTCATGAAACCTGTTTCAAATGTAAAATCAGTTACTGATGCTAGAGGAAATCGATAATCGAGTTTCGTGAAATCGGGTCTCAAATAACCGATGAAACCGGAGTTTCATGAAACGCAATGTGCTCAACCCTCTCTGTTTCAAGCAACTCTTGTTTCACCCTTCACGTTCACCAGTGTGCACCTTACATTTGAAAATTTCCAAATTATATTTTACAAAAAGTCTTTTCCTCAGAACAGTTTCTCTCCTTTATGCTTAAATTTCAACTTCGAAGAAAATTCAACATGAAAAGCATCCTTCTGAACGGGAGCCCCCGCACACCTACACGGACGTATTCACTCGATAAATGGAAACGCTTGGAACCTCCGATCCTTTTTACACCGATTTTTCAACTGTGTCCTGTTACACTTCGCGGCAGATTAATTGATCATACGGCACAAAGGGTCTTTTGCGAACCTGCGGTTGTTCAATGTAGTTCGTATCGGGAAAATGAGTTTCCGACGGTTGTTTTCCACCTGAGCGGTCAATCTCGGCTCGTGGAGAGACGATTTCTTTGAAATAGAGAATCTCAGTTCCGTCAGTGATGCCCAATCATTTGAATCACAAATTTTATATTCTTGATAATTTATGTGTAAAAGCTCAAGAAATTTCAAGCACTTTTGAAGCAGTGCGGGATGTCCACTCCTGTGACGTTACTATATCGATAGAGCGCGTTGAGATCGTTCGTCTTGAGAAAAGGTAACGGTCCAATTTCACTAATATATTATAATTTATTTTATAATAAAGAGTATAGCTGTAATAACATTAAAAAATATTGTGAGGGAGCTGCTTATTTAACTGATATTACACAGTTGTATGGATGAATGGTAGTAACCAGTAGAGGATCGATATGAGTACTAGTGTCCATATCGAATGAAAAGGATCGATTCCAAGAGTGTATCGAATAAAAAGTATTTATACAACCGGTACTGAATCGGATAATTCTCGCCAATTCCGTTATTTGCTGTATTTCCATTAGTTTTCTGGGTAAATTTATACATCAGAGCACGCACCCCCAAAAATCTATAAAGCGTTACAATCGATAAATCGCTCCACGGCCATGCCCCCTTGATAAGAGATTCCCGCAATTTTCTAGATGTGCAAAATAAAGAAAGAAAGAAAAAAAAAAAAAAAAAAAAAAAACAACCGGAACATACAAGAAACAAATTGAAGAAAGCAATCACAACAATCTCGAATCATCCTAGTTCGAGATATCGATTTTTGGGGGTGCGTGCACTGATGTATATGTCGCCCTCAGTCACAATGGTCCACGTTATTACCTTTTAATTCATCATTTTTATACGTTTTAATTTACTAGCTATCAATTCGTTGTGTTATAGTTCATTCACCATCAATGGCAAACACCTTCGTGTCTTCTTTGGATGCTCACTGTAACCCTAAAGCATATTCAACACCAGCGCCCTCTGTCAAAGTGTCAGTCTTGAGCACCTACGACAAGGGTGAGTCAGTCTTGTTCCCAACGTGATCACAGTCGGATCTCGTTCTCAGTCACAATGGTCCACGTTATTACCTTTAAATTCATCATTTATACCTTTTAATTCACTAGCTATTAATTCATTGTGTAATAATTCATTCACTTCACCACCAATTGCCAGACACTCCCCCTAAGATAAATGCTAAGAGACTGCTCGTGAACGAGGTCCCGACTGGTCATATATGTTTGGGAATGAATTACTGAACCCTTGTCGTAGTGATTAAAGACTGACACTTTGACTGAGGCGCTTTGTTGAATATGCTTAATTGTTACATATGAGCAATTCAATGAAGACATTAAGGGGTTTGTTTATATTGGATAATATTAACAGCTAGCAATAAAACGATTAAAATGATGAATCCCAAAAGGTTGTAAAGTTTGGCAAGGGCGACATTATATAAGCGTCTATTTCTGATAAGATAGGCGCTGTCATTAGCTGCTAGGTCTATGGAAAAAGGAGTTCAATGTCAGAAGTAGTAGTAGTTGACATTGAAGCCGAACCGGTGCAATGCAACGTATGTTATGGTGACAGGTAAGTCCAAAGGTAAAATTACATATTGGTCGAAAAAAAGTTGATGATACAGCATGAGTTTTCCATTCCCCTGAAATCCAAAATGGGTCCCGACACGATTTGGGCACCTTCACCCGGAGAAGTAAGATTCAAAATGGTTATCTATCTTCCTATTTTGAAAGTGGGTATTCGAGATTTTGGTACCTAGGCGTGTAAGGTATCATTTTCACTAAATTTTGGACGCTGAATCGATTCGAATGAGTCTTCGTGCTGCTGGTCGGAATAACCAACCCCTGTGAATGAATTTGCTGCGTTTTTTCAAATTCTTATTTTCGTCCAATTCATGTTATTTCCATTGGCGATGCTGAGAGTTAATTTTTGCCGACCAACTCATTGATGTCGGTCTTGAAAATCAATTCAGACATAACAATGATACTAATTGTGTAGACTCAAAGTAGATTTAGAAATTGTCAAATTTCTCTCAAGAAGCTGAATATTCGCTGAAGTTGCGCTATTTTATTTTTAAGACGGATTTCATCATAAAACTTCTCTAATTGACTCACCTCGATGGATGTGTATTGTAGGGATTATTATCTTCAATACAAAGTCGATAAATTGAGAGCCGGGTTTTAATAAGCGACTCTGTTGACAACAAACCATATGAATCTGCCGAGTCTACAACTAATTCCACCTGGAGCGCTCAGATCACTGTCCTTCTCCTTGTAGGTTCCATATGTGTGACGTCACTGAAGTCTTTTGCAGTGGGTAGGTAATGACAAGATCTGAGGATTTGTTCCCCAATTCCTGACAATTTTAATATTCTTCGTTTGCTTTGTATGAGTTCAACTAATTCCCTCCAGAATTAGCTGGGTCACTCAATATGGGAGTGTAGAGTGTCTTTATTTGGCAGGAATTGATTTGAGTAACCCTTAAAGGCAAGATCATACATTATGGTAATAATTTCCGTTAATTAACGCATTCTCTCTCGTTTCATCGTCGCTATTGTTTTCAATTCGCCCTTAAGAAGAATCTTTTTCGAGAAATATCTCCTTCCTTCATTTGGGTTGAGCACGCCGTTGTTATCCGAGGAGAGTCTCGAATTCCGGTAGAGACGAGCAGAAAACAAACTGGTTGATATTGGAATCTACTTCAGGACCCGCCATTAGCTGACTTCCGGTGGCTCTAAGTGACTTTTCCGTCGTCTTTTACGCTCGTCCTCGGTTCAACCCCCGGCAACGAAAACTACGTTGTTACTTCTACAGACCTCATTTTTCTCCACTGGACTCCAAGCTCCTCCGCCCAAGCTGTTAGCCACACTGATCGACTATAGAAATCATTGGTATCGACTTGATTTCATCAAATTGTCTGTGCCTCTCGTACACGAATAATAGTCAAACACTCTAATCGATACAAATTTAGGCAAATGAAGATTTGCAAAAAATGCGGGACGAAGTCCAAAAAGCTCGAGAAGGACACGAGAGCAACGTCTCTGATTGAATTAATATTAGCACTGTTGCATAGTACTATAGGAGGCATTGACTACCACCAAAAAACTCCCCCGGAACGATTGGTGCCCTCTGAATGAGGTTGTGGATCCAAATGTGTAGCCTATCTACCCATTTTGAATGTGTGTTCTTGTGATTTCTGGTACCTAGGCGTGTGGGGTATCATTTTCCACTAAATTTTGGACGCTGAATCCAATGAGACGGGTCCGGGAACGATTGGCGCCCACTGGATGAGGTTATGGGCTAGGGATGAACGATACTGATCAATATCGAGACGGTATCGATACTTTTCTTCCAATACCGATAATTTTGGTATCGATACTCTGCTTTCGATACCGATACTGGTATCGGTTAAAATAATATGGGTCGAAAAAAGTATCGAACAATAACAGGGCCTCAAATTTTTTAAAATTACCAATTAAGAACCATGAAGGCCCTCTGCTAAAGGTTGCTACACTTGTTTCGGCCAGAACATCGAGTATATACTTTGGGTATACATATACCATAGACTAAGGTACATACTCGAAGGGCCAGATGCATTGGAGAGAGATCCCTCTTCCCTGCTTTGGGTTGGGGTTGTCTTGTGAAGAAGAATGCCTTGCTATCATATCAGTGATAAGACAGCGTTAAATGTGTTATTTTGTTCCGTGATAAAGTGATTTACTTAAGCATGTGACGCAGTGATTATATTATAAGGTCTGACATAGTGGGAGGAAAGTAGCGAAATTGCGTGAAAAGCGTCAGTAGTAAAACACATTCTGTGTTTCAATAATTTTGTCTGAAGCATGTAAATAGTGGTAACCGGGGGCAAGCCCCCTGGCGAGACGTGGAGCGCCGTTTTGATTCGATACCAATATTGGTTGGTACCGATACTTTTGATTCGATACTTGCTTGGTATCGATACTATTCTTTTGATACCGATACTAGTACTCATATCGATCCTCCCCCGGTATCGATCATCCCTAGTTATGGGTCAAAATAGGTAACTATCTACCCATTTCGAATGTGTTTTCGAGATTCCTGGTACCTAGGCGTGTGGGTTATCATTTTCAACTAAATGTTGGACCCTGAATCAATTGGAATAGGTTTGGGGCCCACCCACTGTTTCCCCATTTTCCCCATGTTGAAAAAATGAGTCTCCATGCGCCTGTTCCAAGGAATAACCAACCCGTGAGTAAGAATTTGCAGCGTTCTTAAACAAAAAATTCAAAAGCTACCTACCCTCCATGATGTCAGCCCCTATACAGCTGTCCCCCGAGGCTCTTCCCACTTAAATTCAAATCGCATGTTTTCTAAAACCTTAAATTTTTAATTTTTTAAATCTGAGTCTGTTTTGGTTTTCTTCAACCCTCAAAAATCAGTTTTTGACAATGGCTTTTCTAGATTATTCAGGGGTCCTAAATAAGTGAAATATCATTTCTAGTAAATTTTGTTTGCTAAATCGATTTGATTGAGACCCTGTAATTAGTTGACTCTAAATCAAATCAAATCGCCTGCCCAAAAAAAAAATAAAATAAATTATCTTAGGGGTTCTGAACTCTACAAGATGCCATCCACTGTCACGAAGAAGACGAATAAATAAGTGACGTCTCTTACATATACCACTTTAGTTAAGGATTTTCTCCACTAAGAGGATTTGAATGGACTTTTAAAGTAAAACCCGCTTCCAGAATGAAGGCGATCACCTCTTTTGTGTTCTCTTTCAATTTCGGCTCCCTCACTATCCCTTTGGTCGTTAGGATCAATTTTCGATTGAATATTTCAATTACTCGTTCCACCTTCCAAATGACGTACACAAAACGAATATTACCTACTAAAATTGCTGCCTTGATTGTAATAACGTTGGTTTCAAATAATATTTCAAATATGATTACACTGGGTTTAATGTAGATATATCTCTCAGGGAAAATGTATTTCGAACTAAATGAGAAATCGTGAAATAAACTGCTTATTTAACATAGAATATTCATCCTGTGCGATCTTCTACGTCAACATTTTCCTTTCATACGGCGCTCATTTAGACATGGTCGCTGTTTGATTGGATTTCATTATAAATACATTCCTTTCGGGTTACACTGGAGCGTAGGACGTGTTCTATTAAATCGCTGATGTCAACGCGGAAAAAATATGAAACACAAACGTTATTATGGGGAATGACGGTGGACAGCAAAATGAAATGAACTTCGTGTAATGGGGAAAAAAACGGAAAAAACCTTGACCCTTTGGAGTAAAAAAAAAAAAAAAAAAAATTCTTCGAGGAATTCAAATTAAGTTCGGAAGAAGGCTTTTCAATGTGTAAGTAATGAACTTTTACAGAAGGATCCTTATACAACAAAGATGGACCGCATGAATTGGGTGGGACAGAAAGTTTTTTTTTAAAGAGTAATTTTCAATATGTTTATGTCAAAATGGATTTAATAGGGTCTTTTCCCTTCAAATTATTTTATTCCTATTGGTTGGTTATTCCTTGAACGATCAACCTATGTTTTCATGCAAAAAGTCAACCTCTCCGATTCGGAACAAACATTTTTTTGGGCGTTTCAAGGTGTCTAGATCAATATAAGCAAATAATGTTCGTCAGTTTAAGCCGATTTTGGTCGGTAGTAGACAATTTTCTAAAATCTAATATTTGGGTCAGGGATCGATTTCCGCCTCTAGTTGGTACTCGAAACTTTTCAGCCCAATCTGACCCGATTGGGGGTTGGTAGGAGTCAAAATGTGTAATTCAAAAACTGTATTTTCGAGATTTTCAGCTATCTAGGGCGTGTGGGGTATCATTTTAGATCTAAGTCAGGACGCTAAATCGAATGGGATGGGTTCTGGAACGATTGACACCCACTGGAAGGGGTTATGGGTGAAAATGGGTATCTATCAACCCATTTCAAAAGCGTGTTTCCGAAATTTCTGGTACTTCGGCGTGTTGGGTATCATTTTCCACTAATTTTTGGACGCTGAATCGATTCGAACGAGTCTCCATGCTTCATATCCTCGTAATAACCAACCCCAGTATGTTAGGTGTTGATATTTACAAAACTGTGAATCCATTGGACCTCATCCCCTCCCCATATGCACTCAATTCGAAGATGAACAGATTGACAACATTTACAAACAATTTTGGTCCAACAAACCAGTCAAACTAGAATTCTTACCAACGATGAAACAATTGCGAATTTTCAATTTATATAATTTGAATGTATTTATTTGAGCTACAAAGTTGAAAGTAGACTTGAATTGTCACGCGTTTATCGTTTTAAACGCAAAAAATTCAAAGTAAATTTCGAACTACAAAAATAATAAAAAATTACTGGTTGATTGTGTGCTAGAAATTCTAGAGAGTTGTACACTTGGTGAACCACATTTGATTTATCAAAACACATTGCTATTCTGTAGTACAGCCTCGCCCAATACGGAAATATCTGACCTTTCATGAAGACAGCAACAAAATATTTGAGTAGAACACAAACGCATGATGATCCTATTGATAGCGGGGATTTAGCATAAAAGTAGTTCTAGGAGTATTCTAAAGCAGCGAATCATCTTACTCGGAAACGTAAAAACAAAAACGTTGAGGTTTCTCTTCTATAACACCAACATTTTTACTCCTGTTCGAGCTGAGAGGATTAATTTTTGAAAATGAAGAGTGATTAACTTTAATTGTTTGACAGCGAACACCTTAATGCAGAGCCTATCTTCCAAATTAAGGAATAAAGGTCTGGGAAATTCGTTCGTTTAAGGTCAACAAGGAAATTCAATTTAACGTCAAAACGTTTAGTTTGCATTTGGGGGTCAGGTTGGTTAATTGTGTTCGTTGATATTATGGGCTCCGTCGGGAAAAAGGAAGGAAGCTGTCCGCCAAGGGTGTTGTTTTCACCCTGTGGGGTTAGCTCGTTTTTTTTCTTCAAAGCAAATATGGCTAGAAGAGTAAATAAAGTAAATAAATCGTAAAATCACGACTACTCCTAAAAATCACGGTTGATTAAACCGAGATAAAATCTATAAAAAGGAAGCTAAAACAACAAAAACAGCAGGATGACAAAAGGAAGACAGTATGCAGGGAATGCACGGTTGTAATGAATTGTTGTGAAGTCGGAATGGTGAGGCAAAGTATTGATTTCTGATAATGGAAGTATTACCATTGCGTAGTACAGCCAAAAAGTATCCGAACTAACAGCACCAGCAACAAAATATTGGGAGTAGATAATGATAAGGAAGTAGTCATGATAAGGAAGTAGTAATGATAAGGACAGTGATAAAAAATAAAAAATATATATGCTACCAGAAAACTGAAGTGTAAACTAATGCATACTAAGTTAACCCTAGAACTGTGGGGTCAAGTAGACCCCAACGAGAATCTGAAGAGAATCAGAGGTTTCTGAGAAACAGGCTCACAGCTCATTTTTCTCCCTCTCCTAAATGCTTCCCACCCTCGTAACCCTCAGTTAGTCGTGTTCTAGCTAGGCTACCGGAAAATTACAAATAAAAACGCTGTAAATTCTCACACACGGGTTGGTTATTCCTCGGACTAGGAGCAAGGAGACTCATTTCTTCAACATGGGGGAAATGGGGAAAACAGTGGGTGTGGCGGGTCCCAGACACATTCCAATCGATTCAGGATCCAAAATTTAGTGGAAAATGATATCCCACACACCCAGGTACCGGAAATCTCAAAAACACATATTCAAAATGGGTAATATATACCCAATTTGACCCATAACTTCTTCCAATGGGTGCCAACTTCCAGGACCCGTCTTATTGGATTCATCGTCCAAAATTTAGTAGTAAATGACACCCCACACGCCTACATCGCCTAATATCTCAAAAACTCTTTAACGTGTTTTGATAGTTTGGTTTTATTCCACTAGTTGATCTAGCAGCGCATGTGGGCTCGCCTATTTCAACCGTTCAGAACTTTCCAACACTCCCTCCTAGACTGAACAGTTAAACCTCAGCTGAAATTTAATCTCAGAAACTTCAAATCAACATGAAATCGTTGCTGCTGAAATCTGGAAGCGTTAGTGATCAAAAGGTTTTTGTAAAGTAGACAATGCCAATATGATAACCAATCCTCTAAGTGCTTCATCAGCAACCAAGTACATTTCCTTGATTTGTAGCTTGTCAGTTAATGACCTTATGTGAGATCTTACCCCTCCCCTAATTTTCAGTTCATCCTAATCTCAATTATTCTTTCATTTTGAGGGAAAGGTATGTAGATAAATAGATTAAACTACTTTTTTATAATTGAGAGTAATTAAGTATAGTGATACTGTACTTGAGGCCCGGTCTCAGCTCGTTTTGTCTTCATTTCTCTTGAAATGGAGGAACCGTGTCTCACTAAAATTCTTTCTTCTTTTCTCAAAAGAGGGTCAGTGGGTGACCTCACATTTGACCTAATAGGAAAACTTCGTTGACACGTTTTTTTTTTTTTCAGTGAACAAGCCTGATTAGCTTTGCGGGAGCGTTTCTCGTCGATGGAAAACCTTCTTCCGGTTGTCCGTAATGTGTGTGCACTCCTTTCGTCAACACACCCGCCAAAGCGATCAACAGAGAACTCTATCCCTGCAAAGCCCTCCTCGCTGACCTGCAATGGAAATCCCCTTCCGGTGAAAGGCATTTGTTTATGAAGCCGACATTAGCAAAGGACGGAATAAGGTTGACTCTAGCAAATTCAACGAGAGAATTATATTATTTAATGAGTGGAGGAACAAAGAAGTAACGAGGTAATTTCATTAAACGTAGGAATAAACGTTCAAAAACGACCTCCGAGTTGTCACACTAATAACGAGAAAAACTCACTAAGCATTTTTGTTTGTACTCATATAGGGTGAAAAGTACGCTTCATGTGCAAAGTAGGCGTTTGATCGCTGTAGTGCCAGCAAGAGACGCTGCAGGTGGAGAATTTGTTGTTTTGATTCAGTATTCATAGAGCAATACTACTTACTGTTGAATTTATACAGTAATATACAACCATCCTCATTCCTTTTATGTTCAAAATCATGAAACTTCTCAAATTCAAAATGTCTGTTCCCCAATAAGGTCATTAATATCTTGTAGGGTGATCCAAAACCAAAAATAAAATTAACAATTAAAGTGAATGCCAATTTCTTCAAATTTTGCACAAAGACTCCGTTAAATATTTGACCTCTCGGGACAGCTCAATTGCTCCCTGCACCTACCTAGCGGGAGGAGGATCAACTACTGAACCAGTCAAATCCTTACTTCGTTGAGGTATGATCTACCTGTCTTGATAGAAGAAAAACCTCAAGAAAATATAGAAGAAATATTACTCTCACATAAACACAAGCAATTTATAATGTCATATCAAAATAATGAAGTTCACCTTGCAGTTGTCAACACTGCGAGGCCATCTTGTTCTCTCTCTTCTGACGCTTGGCGTCTTCCTATTGTGGTTGTGAGCTTGTTGAGAACCAAGAATATAATGCGTTCAAGTGACAGAGTGTTGTTGAATTATCAAATCCAGTATTATCCATATTCGAAGATCAAAAGGTAAATAATAAGTGGTTTGTTTCATGTGTATGAAATTCAGTGAAAAACACTGATAATTTGGCAGACTCCATTGCCCCCACTCAATCTCCATTCAGCTAATTGAACGTAACATCTTCAAGTAGTCGCTAAAATATGTAATAAGGTGATGAAAGGAGCAAGTAATGAAAGTATACTTTTGAAAATTGTTGAAGTTTGAGTAGGAAGATTGTGATTTTGGGCGCTGGAGCAATGATTGAATGATTACATCCAAATTGAACGACCTTCTACCACGAAAATATATTTCGCTGTATCCCATGGGTCGGTCTTTCCCGAAATGACGACGTTCGTTTTATTTGCACAGGTCAGAACGTGCGACTGAACAACACGAACATGCGGGTAGCTGGAGCCTAGCGTCTGAAACCCATTGAAACTGTCCCCAAACTTTCCTTGCTTTCCCCTCAAAAACCGCCACATCAGAAGTTGAAAGGCTCTTAGAACTCGTCGTGGACGACCTGATTTGAATAAAAATACAATAAACTGAAGGTTAACAAATTTTAAATTTATTTATGAGTGGGGTTTGTATGAGATTATTCTATAACATTTCTTCTGAAAGCTGAGGTCTGATTTGTCAAATAACGCGTCAAAACGGTTAAAACGGATATAAGTACTATATTTTCATCAGAAGGTCCAAGAAAGTCAGGGTTCTGACAGCTGGATACAGAAATAATCATCCGTAGAAGCAACTGGAGAACGCAATAGTTATCGTGCGCCCTCTGGCGAGCAGCAACAGCTACAATTGTCGGGCTAGCCGCCCTTTTGCAAACCGAAAAGCCGCAGAAGTCCTCCAAAAAAAACGCTGCAAATTCTTTCACAGGGGTTGGTTATTCCTCAGACCAGACGCATGGAGACTCATATCTTCAACATGGGGAAATTGGGGAAATATTGTTGTGTGTCGTTCTGGGACCCATTTCATTGGATTCAGCGTCCAAAAGTTAGTGGAAAATGATACCCCACACGCCTAGATCGCCAAAAATCTCGAAAATCCATTTTCCGAAGTACACATTTTGACCCCTACCCCGCCCAAATTTGGTCCGATTGGGCTGAAATGTTTTGAGGACCAACCAGAGCCGTAAACAGACCCCTGACCCAAATTTCAGATTTTTAGAATTTTTTCTACTACCAAAGTCGGCGTGGAAGGCGGATCAGCGTCCGAAATTTAGTGGAAGATGATACCCCACACGCCTAGGTACCAAAAATCTCAAAAACACGTATTCAAAATGGGTAGATAGATCCCATTTTGACCCATTACTTCCTCTGGTGGTTGCCAATCGTTCTGGGACCCATTTCATTGGATTCAGCGTCCAAAATGTAGTGGAAAATGATACCCCACATGCCTAGATCGCCAGAAATCTCGAAAATCCATTTTACGAACACATTTTACCTCTACCCCACCCAAATTTGGTCCGAATGGGCTCAGGTATTTTGAGGACCAACGATCTACGTGATGCTATCATCTTGTCAAGTGGGGACTGTCAGAGTATGGGTAAATTGCAATCATTCCCTGATTCGGAACAACCCTGCATGTAACAACACTGTCATTTTCCACCTGTTTAATTGTTTGTGTGGAATCTTCCTAGTAATTCGATCAATTATCCTTACCATTACCGACCTACATGAACGTATAACTACATCAACTCAATTCAACGGACCCGGGTCACCTACGAATGTTTCAGTGACCCATTATAAATCCCTTTGTTATAAAACAGGAGAAACCCGCTTTAACGTGAACTTGGAAGTATCATGTTAGCTCATTGTTCCCTCAATGTGGTTTTGTAATTAAAGTGAAATAGTGTGGGTCATGTTCTTGTTGATTTGGTAACCCGCACTCATTTTACGGTCTCAAAGGAATTAGCTTAACTCGCCGTGAGCCAAATTTGTCGTTAAAACGTACTTGGTCATTTATTTTAATTGGGATTCACTTTTGTGGTTTGTTGAGAAAAATTAACGTTGAACGTTTCAGTCTTATGACGGCTTGTGTACCTTCCTTGAGATTGCTCCTTCGTGGCACCTTCCAAATGACCAAGGTGGATTACGAACTGAGATAATTTTCACATCTCAACGGCAATCATGTTGCTTGAGCCCTTTGAAACAACGAGGAGAGCGGGAAACCGTGCTTTAACTACCCATCACGATCTCAGTTGAAACCCTTTCAAAAGGATGTTCGAGAGGATGATAATCCACTTCGAGCGAGGAAATTGCCATTTTGTTCTCCCGCTAAGCCGACGACAAGTGCGTTTTCCTTGGAAAAACTGATCCCATTAGCATCTCGAGTGGGATGATCGAGGTTAAAAATTGAACGCGATTGTTGAGCCACTCAAAGACTCGTGACAAAGTAACGATCCGCGATTATCTGATGAACTGCACCGCGGTGACGTCGCGAAAATTCAAATTAACTTGAGTGAAAACAACGGTGTGACCTTTTTGTCTATAAACCACCTGACAAAGGAGTATTATTTCCTCTCTCGACTTGAGAGGATATTAATTTTCCGGGTCATCTTTACCGTGAGGTCCGTTGTTCCCAATTCGTTGTTATCTATTCGGCACAAAACCCGCTATTCCATTTACACCGAATTTCGTCTCATCTGGGAGCTTCCAGGCACCTGCTAAACACGCACCACGGAAGGGTTTTCTTTGAATTTGTCTTGTACGAAAAGAACCAGATGCCTCCATCCGAGGAATTACTACTCACAAACGGAATAGGACAGTGGCTTAATTACCAGAAGCTTAAGGATTTTGGTCCACCCACGACTTTAAATCTTCTTCAAGCTGCCTGCGGTTCAGGGATGACGACAGTGGGCGAATTTTTGATCCAAGTCTAATTCTGAGAAAGAAGCCTTATTCCTTCATCTAGGGACTAAGTATATAGGTTAAGAGGTTATCTATTTATTTATTTATTTTTCATTCCAGGCTTCAAAAACTTGATAGGAAGGAATACCCAACGAACCGAGATCTACGAAAAGCAACGAAATCAATCATACAACATTTTTCACCCAAATCCGACCTCTGCTCTAGGCCGTTGCGCAGACAGTATGCCATGCCCTAGCAGAATCCAAATGGAGTATTTGCGTACAGTTTCAGACTTTTCAAAGCACATTAAAGGAATTTTAGGTACATGTTTGGTTTAAAATGTAAATACACATAAAACGTAAGAAGTAAAATTTATGGGCAGTTTTTTTTTTCTACTAGGAGACTACGAGGATATACGATTTCTAGAAGGAAAGGAAATCGGAAAACACCTCATAGGCGTAACTGCCTTGATAATATACATACGCAAAACACTACACAGGGGTTGGTTATTCCTCGGACTAGACGCATGGAGACTAATTTAAAACTATATTCAGCGTTCATAACCTCTTCCTGTGGGCGCCAATCGTTTCGGGACCTATTCCAATCGATTCAGGGTCCAAATTTAGTGGAAAATGATACCCCACACGCCTAGGTACCAGAAATCTCGAAAACACACATTTGAAATGGGTAGATAGGTACACATTTTGATCCATGACTGCTTCCGGTGGGCACTAATTGTTCAGAGACCCATTTTATTAAATTCAGCGTCCAAAGATTAGTGGGAAATGATACACCACACGCCTAGGTACCAGAAATCTCGAAAACACATTCAAAATGGGTAGATACGAGTAGATACCCATTTTGACCCATAATCTCTTCCAGTGGGCGCCAATCCTAGATCGCCAAAAATCCCTAAAATTCATTTTGGGTCGGATCGGAGAGGTTGACCTGTTCTATGAAAACATAGGTTGATTATTCGAGGAATAACCAACCAATATGTCTTGAAAATGTCGAGAGGAAGGTCTTCTGCTCCCTTGTATGGATCCCCCCTTCCACCAGAGCCTCCCCCCTCGTTACACTCCCCCCGACGTTACCTATCGATTTAGGATGATAACCCAATAATTTGAGTGCCCTTTGTCTCCAATTTTTCAACGCGCCCTTCAAATCAAATAAATTTTAATACAATAGAATGCATTTATAGCTGAGTGAATTTCTCCCCAAGTATTTATCTCGGTTTTACGCGATATTGATTTCCATGTTATTACAAGAGGCCTTTTTTATTTTTACTCAAAGAGTTCCGTGTCAACGGTCGAAAGAAAACACGATCAAAGGGAAGCTCTTGCTTTGAGCAAGATTTCCGTGAAAACAACGTCATTGACCTACTGATCAAATAGAATCGATTATTGAATAGTTTCAGTGAGAGAAGAATGGTTTGTATCGACAGGTGAGGAATCCAATTCTTTTCAGTTGTCAATTCGCGAATCGAACTTTGGATTGTATGCATGGGTCATTTGGTTTTGAGACTGGTCGTGCTGCCACTAGACCCGAAGTAGGGACTTCCATCTCACCCAGAATATATGCTCATCTGGTCCGCCAGAGCGCTTCGCCTCGGTGAATAATGAAACAGTGTTACCGACAAAGAGAAGGAAATGGGTTAACTTGACGAGTATGGTTCATTCTTTTCCAGCAGGTGGAGCTGACTCTAACACCAAAATACCTACCAGGTATTGTTTCCAGATGAATGAAAACTGGATTCATTATTGTTTTACTCTTTCGAGGAGTGCAGGGTCCATATTAGCATTTCAAGAAGTTAGTTCGAAACAATTTACGTTAGTAGGAAACAAGATAAATACCTATCCTTTAGGGGCTGCTCATACCAAACATGCCCATTAGCGTTGTAAGGATCCAGCTAACAGAAATACATACATTTTCACCAATCTATTTTGGCCAGTATCGAGTTTTCGGCTAATCTATACATCAGTGCACAACTCCTGAAAATTGATTAGGATGATTCGAGATTGTTTTTTTTTTTTTTTCTATTTTTATGATGATGATACAGTTTATGGAACGACGCGTATATCTGGGAAAATCTGAGGTTCATAGAATCTCTTATCAAGGGGGCATGGCCATGAAGCGATATATCGATTGTAACGCTATATCGTTTTTCGGGGGTGCGTGCACTGAGGAGAGGATTTCCGTTTCACCAGTGGCTTTATTTGGAGGCACATCACTGTCACAGAAGTTTCCACTTATTTACGGATGTTGAAGGTGTGGAAAATACCCGTTAATGCTCAAAGAGAAACCGGGGCTCTTATTGAAATAGAATAGGTGAGGTATCTTTCGAGCAGCACAAGAAGACGAAGTAACTCATCTTCCGCAGATTCAATCATTTCTTAAGACAGTGCCTCTGACTCACACTAATGGATCCCACATCTCAAGCCTGTCTCATCAACCGTGTAGGATTTTCTCGAAAATACCCTTTCTCCACGTATACGACCGAATTCTGAGGTGAGGGAAGGCAACATGGGAAATCTGGATTTACGATTGTGGAATTTTATCCGCAAGAAGTGCAACTTGGGGTGGTTATTAGAGCAAGCTTCAATAATTTTTCCTAATGTAAGAAGTCAAGCGAGAATCAATCGACACGTAAAGGAGGTTTTGCAGACACAGGTTATGAAAAACATGAGTGGCAACGGAATGATTACGATGATCGTGCAATTCATGATGAGAATATTTCGATAATTGTCCTCATAACAGTTGTACAGGGTGAAGCGCGATAGACAAATGGATTTCAAAATGGAAAAAAGTAAAAAAAATTATGAAAAAATGATCAAACTTTCAATTTCTTCCTTGTACATTGGTATTGGTATATTCCAATATGTGGTTTTGAACAGTGTATCCAGTGTATGGAGAGCTGACTTTGAATACGCTGAAGAAGGCGTTTTCTGAAGTTTTTGTGAACTCTGCCGATCACTTCAAAGGGAATTTTGGCGATGTTGGCTCTGCTGTTGTTCTTTAGGGCTTCTAGGGCCCTGGGCCGATCGTTGTAAGCCTTGGATTTGAGGCAGCCTCAAAAGAAAAAATCTGGTGACCAGTTCAAATTCATTTTTCAGGGCTCCTGGGGATCCTTTTCTCAAAAAGTTCATCACTCGTCTTGCTGTGAGGGTGGTTGCCCCTGTCCTGCTGAAATAAGAATTTCCCTTTTCTCAACATCCTTCTCTATCCAATTCCCTTTTATCCAATTCAAGTAAGAAAATTCCCTAAATCATAACCAAATAACGCGCCGTGTTGGCGACTCTTTCATCATTTTCCTCACTAAAAAAAATCTGCAAATTCTTACACACGGGTTGGTTATTCCTCGAATGGGGGAAACAGTGGGTGTGGCGGGTCTCAGACCCATTCCAATCGATTCAGGGTCCAAAATTTAGTGGAATATGATACCCCACACGCCCAGGTACCAGAAATCCTGACACATACCAAATGGGTGGATACATACCCATCTTGACCCATAACTTCTTCCGGTGGGTGCCAATCGTTCTGGGACACACATCATTGAATTCAGCGTCCAAAATTTAGTGGAAAATGATACCCCACACGCCTAGGTAGCAGAAATCCCGAAAACACATATTCAAGATGGGTGTATCTATGGGGCACTACGACACTAATTTACTAATATAATACATATTGAGAAAACGTAGGTAATTCAGAAGGCTATAATAATTGTATTAAATTGAATTGAATGGTACGGATAAAAAGCTCGGACAGTAAAAAGAATTGTAGGCAACTGCTCAAAATTGGTTGCTAAGTTTAACAGCTGGTTATAAACAACAGGATATGACGATGTGTTTTGTTTGTCTATTCGGCTGAAGTCACCCACATGGGTAATAAATACCCAATTTGACCCATTACTTCTTCCAGTGGGGGCCAATTGTTCTGAGACCCATTTTATTGGATTCAGCGTCCAAAATTTAGTGGAAAATGACACCCCACTCGCCTAAATCACCCAAAATCTCGAAAATCCATTTTTCAAAAAACACATTTTGACCCCTACCCCCTCCAAATTTAGTCCGATCGGGCTGAAAAGTTTCGAGGACTCATCTCGGCTGGGAACAGACCCCTGACCCAAATTTCAGATTTTTAGAACATTTTCTACTACCAAAAACGGCGTGGACAATGGACGGCGGACGGCGTACGGCGTACGGCGGACGGCGGACGGCGGACGGACATTGACCTTTTTTGATCAGGACATCATGAAACGTCCAGAAAAAAATTTTGAGCCGAATCGGAGAGGTTGACCATTATCATGAAAACATAGGTTGATTATTCAAGGAATAACCAACCAAAAAGGCCAATTATCCCAGTACTCGAAATTGCACACCATACTGTTACCCTATCTGCGTGAAGAGGCCTCTGGCGGAGCTCCCTGAGGTTCGTCACACTCCAATACAGCATATTCTGCTTATTGGCGCATCCACTGAGGTGGAAATGTGCCTCGTTGGAGAAGAAAACAATAGCGTTTCCCGCTTCAGAAAACTGCTTCTGCAATCAGTTCAGAATGAGGGCTCCCATTTGTCAGATACGCTATTCAAAACCATGTAGATTTCAATTTCCAATACCAACGTAATAGGAAAAATTAAAATTTCGGTCATTTTTCACTCAATTTGTGTTTTGGTTGGTTATTCTTTGAATAATCAAAATGTGTTTTTCGAAGAATTTTCGGATTTTCGGCGACCAAGGCGTTCAATTATTTTCTACTAAATTTTGTATGCTGCCAGAACGATTGGAACCTACTGAAAGAGGTTACGGACGCTGAATCGAGCTGAAATTTGTCTCCATGCGCCTGGTCCGTGGAATAACCAACCCTTGTGAAAGAATTTGCAGCGTTTTTCCATTTTGTAATCCATCTGTCCTTCACGCTACACCCTGTACTAGTACGATATGCCGCAGAGGATACACAGGGTGTTGACCTTCAAGGGGCAGATTCTACTACTCATTTGCAACAAAAAATGTCTTGAAGGACTTTTTTTTGGCGGCTTCGTTTCCGATTTATTCACGATTTAAGGTTATTTTTGTGTTCTCGACCTGACGTCACTAAAACGGCCATAACTACATTCACTTACAGAATAATCTCAAATCTGAGTATACCGTTAAAAAGAGCGCCAAATTTCCCTTCCGGTTGGCCCCCCAACCTCTCCAATAAATGAGTACTGGTATTTATCAAATTAACCCCAAGTTAGAAAATAATAAAAACGCAAATCACCGTCAACATTAAGCCCAATATAGGGAAATTTGTCATTTTCCCCTGACGAATTCCCGCGTTCTTTCTTGGATAAGTTTTCCCGGAATGCTGGCTTTCCAATGGTATATTCAAAATTATTTTTGTGAAAAAATTTAGGGGTGAAATAAAGTGTTCTAAGTTGAAAAAAATGAAACATTTTCACCAATTTTCGTGGTTTTTCATTAAAATACCGAATTCCACGTACTTGAAAGGTAAGTGCCCACTATTGAACTTTTTTTTTTTTTTAAATAGGTAATGTGCTAATGTAAACTCTCGAACAAAACTTGTGGTGGGGTAGTGTGGACTTCGGTCACTACTGCTCAAATAACCCCATTTTCACCACCAAATTTACGTCCTTGGGTTAGACGGTTTGGTAGGGTGTACACGTTTTTTTGGTACACTATAATTTTTGCTCTTCTCAGGTACTTCCAAGTCACACGTTCAAAGAACAATCGCCTTCTCAGTAAATTAACCTAGTAAATTAACAGCATAAGAAGGGAGGCTGGATCTCCATAGCAAAGGTTCCAGCTAAAGGTTACAGATGAAAACCCATTCGGCCCTTCCAGGATGAAGAAAGTGGCTAGGAGGATTCTATCATCTCTAAACCTTCTCTGGAGCTCGCTAATTAAGCAGGAAAAAACCCTAAAATTATTCCTCGGTTTATTATTGCTGGTGTGTTTTGTGGGAGAGCGCATACCTTCAAGGTCTCCGAAACAGGTAGGTAACTAGCTAATAATGTGAAAACTCGGTGTTATTTTCAAACAACTAATTTTTACCCATGACGCTCAAGGCTCAGAAATTTAGTTGTAAATGTTACCTGTGCTCCAAAGCCCCCAAAATGCTCGAAAAATTATTTCCAAAATACCCACTTTTACCCAATAACCTGCTTACGCTCATGGTCTGAAACGATATCAATCGATTCTGCATTCAATGTTGAGAGGGAAATGATAGGGGAGACCCATAACTTCCTTCAGGGGGTGTCAATCGTTCTGAGACCCATTTCATTGGATTCAGCGTCCAAAATTTAGTGCAAAATAATACCCCACACGTCTAGATCGCCAAAAATCTCGAAAATCCATTTTTCGAAAAACATATTTTGACCCCTATTCCGCCCAAATTTGGTCGGATCGGGCTGAGGGTTTAAGGACCAACTAGAACCGGCAACGGACCCCTGACCCAATTTTCAGATTTTTAGAAAATATGCCCCAAGATTTTTTCTGGGCGTTTCAAGGTGACGTCCAGATCAAAATAATCAAATGTCAGTCCCAATACATTGCATAGGAAAACGAAACCTGGTTACAAATCACTGATGTACCTCAAATTTGCACTTAATGAAATCGGCATCGCATTTACCATCGACCGACATACCCAACTCAATTTTTTCATTAAAACTGAATATTTTGTCCATTTCCCCCACTCCAACTACACTTGGAGCAAAGATAATATTTTTAATGAAATCGGCATCGCATTTACCATCAACCGACATACCCAACTCAATTTTCTGATGAAAACTGAATATTTTGTCCATTTCCCCCTCTCCAACTACACTTGGAGCGAAGATAATATTTTTAATGAAATCGGCATCGCATTTACCATCGACCGACATACCCAACTCAATTTTCTGATGAAAACTGAATATTTTGTCCATTTCCCCCACTCCAACTACACATGGAGCGAAAATAATATTTTTAATGAAATCGGCATCGCATTTACCATCGACCGACATACCCAACTCAATTTTTTCATTAAAACTGAATATTTTGTCCATTTCCCCCACTCCAACTACACTTGGAGCAAAGATAATATTTTTAATGAAATCGGCATCGCATTTACCATCGACCGAAATACCCAACTCAATTTTCTGATGAAAACTGAATATTTTGTCCATTTCCCCCACTCCAACTACACATGGAGCGAAAATAATATTTTTAATGAAATCGGCATCGCATTTACCATCGACCGACATACCCAACTCAATTTTTTCATTAAAACTGAATGTTTTGTCCATTTCCCCCACTCCAACTACACTTGGAGCAAAGATAATATTTTTAATGAAATTGGCATCGCATTTACCATCAACCGACATACCCAACTCAATTTTCTGATGAAAACTGAATATTTTGTCCATTTCCCCCTCTCCAACTACACTTGGAGCGAAGATAATATTTTTAATGAAATCGGCATCGCATTTACCATCGACCGACATACCCAACTCAATTTTCTGATGAAAACTGAATATTTTGTCCATTTCCCCCACTCCAACTACACATGGAGCGAAAATAATATTTTTAATGAAATCGGCATCGCATTTACCATCGACCGACATACCCAACTCAATTTTTTCATTAAAACTGAATATTTTGTCCATTTCCCCCACTCCAACTACACTTGGAGCAAAGATAATATTTTTAATGAAATCGGCATCGCATTTACCATCGACCGAAATACCCAACTCAATTTTCTGATGAAAACTGAATATTTTGTCCATTTCCCCCACTCCAACTACACATGGAGCGAAAATAATATTTTTAATGAAATCGGCATCGCATTTACCATCGACCGACATACCCAACTCAATTTTTTCATTAAAACTGAATATTTTGTCCATTTCCCCCACTCCAACTACACTTGGAGCAAAGATAATATTTTTAATGAAATCGGCATCGCATTTACCATCAACCGACATACCCAACTCAATTTTCTGATGAAAACTGAATATTTTGTCCATTTCCCCCTCTCCAACTACACTTGGAGCGAAGATAATATTTTTAATGAAATCGGCATCGCATTTACCATCGACCGACATACCCAACTCAATTTTCTGATGAAAACTGAATATTTTGTCCATTTCCCCCACTCCAACTACACATGGAGCGAAAATAATATTTTTAATGAAATCGGCATCGCATTTACCATCGACCGACATACCCAACTCAATTTTTTCATTAAAACTGAATATTTTGTCCATTTCCCCCACTCCAACTACACTTGGAGCAAAGATAATATTTTTAATGAAATCGGCATCGCATTTACCATCGACCGAAATACCCAACTCAATTTTCTGATGAAAACTGAATATTTTGTCCATTTCCCCCACTCCAACTACACATGGAGCGAAAATAATATTTTTAATGAAATCGGCATCGCATTTACCATCGACCGACATACCCAACTCAATTTTTTCATTAAAACTGAATATTTTGTCCATTTCCCCCACTCCAACTACACTTGGAGCAAAGATAATATTTTTAATGAAATCGGCATTGCATTTACCATCGACCGAAATACCCAACTCAATTTTCTGATGAAAACTGAATATTTTGTCCATTTCCCCCACTCCAACTACACATGGAGCGAAAATAATATTTTTAATGAAATCGGCATCGCATTTACCATCGACTGACATACCCAACTCAATTTTTTCATTAAAACTGAATATTTTGTCCATTTCCCCCACTCCAACTACACTTGGAGCGAAAATAATATTTTAAATGAAATCGGCATCGCATTTACCATCGACCGACATACCCAACTCAATTTTCTGATGAAAACTGAATATTCTGTCCATTTCCCCCACTCCAACTACACTTGGAGCGAAAATAATATTTTTAATGAAATCGGCATCGCATTTACCATCGACCGACATACCCAACTCAATTTTCTGATGAAAACTGAATATTTTGTCCATTTCCCCCACTCCAACTACACTTGGAGCAAAAATTATATTTTTAATGAAATCGGCATCGCATTCTTCGTGGGTGGTCCCTCACTTCTGACTGATTTATTCATCTCTACTGAAGAAGGAAGCAACCTTCGGATGATGGCTTTAGCATGCACTGGGAAGCCTTGATGCTTTTGTCGACTCTGTATCTACGTCCTCTTGCCCAACAACTTCTTCCTCATCAACATCCGAAGCTTCTTCTTGACCCGATCCTTCGTCTTCCTCTGACAACTCTTGCAAAACTCGCGCCAATTCGGAAGGAGGTATGGTTTTTTTTGGATTGGGACATCTTTGGTGGGGCGGCGCACTCGATGCACCAACACGGAAAAAATCGAGACAAGCGATCTGGAGCAAGGTCTGGGAGGAACTGAACAATTCCGATGATTGAAATGTGTACGTGACGTGTAAATAGGAGGGTAGAGGGTAGGAGAGATTCCTGGAACTATAACTCTTGATCTTCCAGTGAAAATTCAGTCACTGGCGCACTCAGTGCACCGGCCCCACCCTCGAAGGGTTTTAACATATGCATGGAACACAATCATCACGTCACAGCCATGCAAATATCAGTCTGTGGTCTTCCTTTTTGCCATCTAACCATCTTCCTTCCATATTGCTCATGTGCACGAGTCTCATAGAAAAGCTGATGGCGGCGACGGGATTTAGTTGTTTCGTATCGTTGTATTGTTACGTCCTAGCGAAAAAGAATTCAGTTCCCTCTCACACAGGAACGAAAGGTAACAAGCTGAGAACAGTTCATAACGAGGCCCTTCACTCCACGATTGATGACGGTTCGGGGAACAGTATGGAACTCGCTGTTACGATGATGTTTGGCGTTGCTTTTGGTCGATATCTCTACAGCTGTGGATCTTACTAGAAGTGAAGAAGTTGGTGTTGGCGACGGGAAATTGGGGAAATGTTGGGCGGTTCACAAAGTTTATGATGTTTTCTCTGAGCAACTCCATCAAGAATTTTTAACTAAATGTGTAAGCCTCTCTCGAATTAAAATCTGTTATAATTTTAATTTGGGTTTCTTCGGAGGTTTTGAATGGACCTAGCGAGAGGTTACACAATGTAAGTCCAAGTCTTACGACTGAGCAATTAGGGTTACCAAGGATGAGCATAAAATGAATGAGCACAAAATGAATTGAAATTGAAAATAAGGACACGTTGCAAAGGAGAATATGCCTCAACCTAGGCTAGGACAGGACAATGCCAGGATGGACTGAGTGAGATGCACTTGCACGACAGGGTTACAAAAATATATATGACTCCAACAGGTTGGGCCCCTTGGAACCGAGGGGCGCCTCAGCAATGACTGCCCATTGGGCGCCTTGGCAAGGAGTGCGCGCTGGAGCTCTCTCCAAATGCAATGTCCAGGCAGGAGCTGCGCGCGCATCCTGGCGCATGCTCCCTCCCTTCTGGTTTTCAGGAGGCAGTAAGCCTGGGGGCTTACAGATGCACCAATTTGCCAAGTTTTGATTGAGCTCAATCTTCAAATTTTATTGCAATTTTTAGGTAATTTCTCTCGCAATAGTTGGATAGCATTATTGAGTAAGAGTGTCAAACATTTACACATCGATGTTTGCTATTTGATGTTTTTTTTGCGTATAATTTAATCCCTACTGACAAAACGCTGCAAATTCTTACACACGGGTTGGTTATTCCTCGGACCAGGCGCATGGAGACTCATTTCTTCAATATAGGGAGAATGGGGGAAATAGTGGATGTGGCGGGTCCCAACCCCATTCCAATCGATTCAGGGCCCAAAATTTAGTGGAAAATGATACCCCACACGCCTAGGTACCAGAAATCTCGAAAACACATATTCAAAATGGGTAGATAGATACCCATTTTGACCCATAACCTCTTCCGGTGGGTGCCGGATAAGATGGACGACCATTTTATTTTCAACGACAAGTAACTCAATATGTACAATTTTCAGGCAAATTGGAGAGATCAACCTTTGGTATGAACTCACAAGTTCATTGTCTGATAATACGTTAATGGGTGATATCGCTCGAGAAATCGAGTCTTCGAGGTCACCAGAGTAGGTGAATATCACGAGAAAGCCCCTATTGGTCTCTGTTTAGTCAATTCATCGTTCATAATGGATATATTGTAACTTCGAAAGTCGATTTTTAAAATGTTATCTCCCGTTATCAGTTTTGAACTGATCAGATTGAAAATTGACGTTTGAATAATAGGCGGAGAATATTACTTCCAAAGACGCCATCAGAGGAAACTACAGATTTTCGGCCTGTTTCTTACTTTAACAAACATTCATAGATGTCTGAGTTTGACCAACAGCGGGAATTTGGTCTCGAAATTGCTTTTAACTCCTCAAAAAAAGTCGGGCATCTCATAGTAATTTGTCGGTCCAATTGAGCCATCAGTTAACATAATTCTTTTCGTATTTTAAAAATTGTAATAGATTCCCAATAGGTCATACTATTATTTCAAATTTTGTCTTCAAACCTCTTAAATTAACCGTTCAATAAGAAAAACGCTGCTAATTCCGTCACAGCGGTTGGTTATTCCTCGAACCTGGAGCATGGAGAAAATGTGGACAGTGAGTGTGGAGTGTCCCAGACTCAGTCCAATCAATTCAGCGTCTAAAATTTAGTGTAAAATAATACCCCACACGCCTAGGTACCAGAAAACCCAAAAACCCACTCTTTGAAATAGGTAGATAGACACCTATTATGACCTTAACCTCTTCTGGTGGGACCCGTTCCAGCGGATTCAGCGTCCAAAATGTTGTGGAAAATGATACCCCACACGCCTAGATCGCCAAAAATCGTAAAAATCCATTTTTTGAAAACCCCATCCCCCCTGGTCCGATCGTGCTCAAAAAGTGTATGAACCAACTAAAGCTAAAAACGGGTCCCTGACCAAAATTTTAGATTTTTAGAAAATTGTCTATTACAAAAAATGGTGGACGGACATATGCTTATTTTGATCTAGACACCTTAAAACGCCCAGAAAAACATGTTGGAGAGGTCGACCTGCATGGAAACATTGGTTGTTAATTTAAGGAATAATATTTTGTATTACTTTTTCCAGTGTTATTGAACTAATTCCCTATTACCAAACCTATCATTGATTTTTTTTAAATAGAGAAAAATCTTGGAATTTCTAAATTTTGGAACAATGAGGAGCAAACCCCTTGTTCTTTTAGTTTGTAATTAATGATTAATGATCGTTTGTAACCTTATTTTCCTACAACTTTCCGGCAGCTTGGTTCGCACCGAAATATTGAAGCCATCAATCGTGCAAACATTTACATTTTAAAACCTGAAATTGAAATCCATCAAATTGAATGGCATTGCACAAAGGATTATTGAAATGATGCTCAAGTGACTCAAGGATTTGGATGAATCTTTGAAACATATAAACAATGTCGAAGATTCAAATTAAAGTCTCGAAAACAGCGCATAGTCCCTAGTTTCTCATGGTACGAAGCTCACGAATCTATGTTGTAAATGAATGTAGTTCACTGGGTCGCTTAAAAGAGGAATTTAGCACATGAGCGATACCGGTCATCCTACTGTGGATGTATACCGCGTGTGGCTAAACCGTATTTTTCTTCGAGGAAGCCACTCCTGAGAGCAAACAATCACAAATCTCAAAGCGAGATTTCCCGAGAGGCAGGTTGGTTACGTATGAGAGCCGTGTACAAGCAAGGAAATCCCTCGAAATGCTCATAGTACCTAGTTCAGTCAAAAAGTCTTTGAAGAGAGGGGTAGCAATGAACTTGCACCCTGGGATGGATAGACAATTTCCTGAAAATTTGACATTTTGGTCTGGGACATGTTTCCAGTTTAATTTAGCCCTCGAAACTTTTCAGACCGATCAGACAAAATTCAGAGGATGTAGGGGTCAAAATGTGTTTTCCGAAAAATGGATTGTTGATATTTTGGGCAATCTAGGCGTGTGGGGTATAATTTGTCACTAAATTTTGGACGCTGAAACCAAGGAAATGGGTCCCAGAACTCTTGGCGCCCTCTGGATAAGGTTATGGGTCAAAATGGGTGCCTATCTACCCATTCCGAATGTGTGATTTCGAGAGTTCTGGTACCAGACGTGTAGGGTATTATTTTTCACTAAATTTTGTACTCTGAATCGATTGAAATTGGACCTGGACACTCCATATCCACTGTTTTCCTCATTTTCCCCATGTTGTTCACATTGTTTGGAGTTGGATGGTCATCAGTCAATTCATATTTCTGACACAAGGTGGACAACTCAAAATACACTGACGTTTCCGAACTACGAGTATTTCCATCCTTGGCCAACTTTACTGTAGATGAATCAACAGCCTCTGCAGACTATGTGTGGACGAGGATTAAATGCAGCCCACATAATATTTAAGTGTTCTCTTGCAGGTTCACGCAAACCCCAATGAGACTAAACCCCTACAAGAAGCTAATTAGCTACTTAAAAACCCTCTCCAGGGGATTAGGTCTCTTGGCTGACTAAAACAGGACCCTCCTCGGGGGCATAAGCCAACAGGCTTCCGCCCCTCGAGGCTCTTCAAATTCCCTTTTCTGATGGTCCACCGCCAACAAGTTGCCTTGTTGAAGGTTTGTTTGTTTTCTACGAAATAGGACCTATCAGAATTCCATAGCCCTAGTATTGGTGAGGATAATTTATGCCAGGAACTTAACCCAAAATCGCAAATTGCAGCTGAATCGTAGAGTTTTTGTCAACATTCATCAATAATTACGTGATTTTGTATCATTCGCACTGTACGCCCAACATGGATGCCCTCGTTTCTAACTTGATTAGAGTATAGAAGGAGACAACATGTATGTGAAATGGCAGTCAACTCCCAGCGTTATGGTGGTTAGAACAACTGAAGGAGCCATCGCCATTTCTCTCAATAGTTGTTATTTCTACAATTACTTGGCAAAAATATATACAACAGCAAAAACGCAAATCGATGGAACACCGAACTACAAAGCTGCTCTGACCTGGGACTACAAAGCATCAAAGAAAGACATTTTTCCCATGCTACAAAGGCAAAGGAATAGAGGCCCAGTGTTACCCAGGGTTGACATCCCAGGGTGGGGGAGGAGAATGATGGACTGCATGGTCATCAACCCAGTACCATCATCAGTACCAGCACATACCCAGAATATACTTGAGCAGAAGATTCACTCAACTAATAACATCCTTTACAGTTTGCAGCGATCCTGGTGGCTGCCTTTGTAACTAACATACATCACTGCCGAAATATCTGTGGCCTACAGTATTTTTTTGTTACCATATTATGTAAGGATTCTCACTAGACTCATCTGTTTTTTGTGTTCCGATGGGGATCCTTAGAATGGTGATACAATGTAAACTGTTCGTAAAATGGTTGCGCTGGATTGTTTATGAGAAGAATGTACTGTAAAGGGCAAGGAACTTTATGGACAGAGACAAAGTACATGTAATTAAGTTGAAGATGACCTTGCTTGGTTCAGATTGAAAACTATGTAGTTAGCAAAAATCAATATTGGCAAAGAAAACTATTAAAAGAACTATACAATCATTCAAGATTTCTGAACAAAAGAGTTCACTTGCAGCAGAGAAATTTGTGATTGCAAGTTGTATTCTAAGTCAAAACATTCATCATGAAACTGTGTGAAACAACATGATCAACAATCAACAGGTTCAAAGCTCAAGACAAGACCAATCACAGATAGCTGATTGGTTCACATTTTTGTACACCCCTGCAGTGCTGCTAGCAGTGGTTGTCCACCATAACTACAATAGTGGGCTTGTTTCAAATGTGATCTGAGCCATCGAGTATGCAATCACAATACACTGAGGCAGAAGGGTCACTCAAAATTAATACAAGTGATTTCTCCTATAGGTTGCAGCAATCCTGGTCCCTGTCCATTGTAACTAATGCATACCTCGCCGCCAAAATGTCTGAGGCCTACAGTATTCCTTAGTTGTTTCATGTACGGATTTTCTGTTGGCTGTTGAATTTTTCTGTAGGCATTGCTTCCTTTGGTATTCACTGACTTGCTCCTAATCCTGAGAACTGTGATACTGGTTCTGCTGGATTGGTTATTAGAAGAACGTTCAGCAAAAATGATACTGATATTCTGTATAATGATCGCTAAAATGATATAGTAGCCAATGTAATTATTAAGCCATTGGGTGAAGTGAAACTTACCAAATTTGTTCACAATTTAAACATCCAATGATGAAAAAGTTTGAAAAAGATGTCTCAAGATCTATTCTTTGTAGCAACCAAAAAAGTTTTATATATTATGACTAATTGTTTCAAGGGAAAATGTTGGTTTACAAACAATTCTGCATCTGTGAAGTTTGGTGCCGTTCTGTTGGTACTTTCTAGTTACGGGTGCTTTTGTTCTTCCAGTTTCCTTGTATTCTGTGATTGAATTCAACGTTTCACATAATGTGCTGCCTAATTTTTTTTCTGATTATTTACATTGACAGAAATCATCCTCATAAAATGGTTTGTAGGAAATTTTACTGTCTCATGGAGGAACTATTGTCACGTTTTCGACATCCACCCCGTCACCCCTACAATATTTTTACTCTAGGTGTGTGGGGTATCATTTTCCACTAAATTTTGGATCCTGAATCGATTGGAATGGGTCTGGGACCCGCCACACCCACTGTTTTCCCCATTTCCCCCATGTTGATGAAATGAGTCTCGATGCGCCTGGTCCGAGGAATAACCAACCCGTGTGTAAGAATTTGCAGCGTTTTGACATGTTGAAACTACGCCAATATTGGAGCAATAGAGTTTTGGAAGGTCCCGTATTGTAGAATATATGTTTTAATTTTCAATAAAGTACTGAAACCAGTTCCTTCATGGCGAAGACTGGCGCTGTAACAAAAACGACAAGTTGGGTTTCAAGCTGCTGAATACCCATCAAATTACTCGTCACAGCTTTGTGATGCCTTCTTTGACGGATAAGGAAGATTAATGCGGAATGATGATAAGAAACAGAGTACACATTGCTCGCAGTTGAAAACCGATGGTCGTTATAGTGGAATATCGAAGAAAACGGTGAGGTCCCACACTATTCCGCCATTCGAGTATTTTATTATGTAAATCCCAATCGTTCCGCAGCGCCTCACAGCGAAGAAAAATTATTTCATCTCTCGGTTAGAATTTTATCGCATGGTCTCTAGAGTTCTGTGACTTCATTTTACCACTTTGCTTCTTCCCCTTTTCTCCTCGTAAAGGAATGAAATTGTTTTATACGACCGTTAACTTGTTTTCATTGGCCGTCATTCATTCCTCGAGTGGATTCATAAATATTCCGGTATGATTTATTTCGAATACGGAATTCGTGAAATAGTTTCATGTGAAGTTGAGTTGTAACATCAACGGGAGGAAAGTTGAGAAAAAGTAGTCTGAAGGAACGAAATACTTGCGGCTTAAGAAATGGAATTACGTGGGTGAAGGTGAATTTATTAAAAACAATGACGCTGATGCTGAATCCGAAAGAAAAGAGAGATTTTTTTTTTTTAATTGGAAATAGTTTATTATATTCTGTTCGGCCCCCGGCCTCCCTATAAGATTGAAAGATGCCAAGGAACAGCCAGTTCAAATTACCCGCCGTTTGGGTCGGCCGGGTAGGACCTTTTTGCTCTCGCTAGACTGTTCTCCAACGTGTTCCTTCATATCACTGTGCTCATAAAGTTCTGTATCCGTTTGCATCCGTTTGATCAGTCATTAAAAGTTCAATTAACTGTTAAAAGTTCTTAAGTTCCAACCCACGGTCCCACATATTCTATGTTATCATATCACCCGATTGGCAGTCTTACGTTTGGAACTGATTTACGCACTCCAAGTACTAAGTGAGCTGACAATCGTCATATTTTTCTGCTAGGCTCAGTATGTTTGAGCACTCAGCAAACTAGGGCTACTAACTCATTGACTCATTGTCATCTCAGTGATCAAATTGTGGAAGGTTTGCTCTATGATGCCCTCATAGCTAAGCAGAAAGAGCTGAAGAAGAAAAACGCTGCAAATTCATGGGTTAGTTATTTTCTCGGACCAGGCGCATGAAGACTCATTTCTTCAACATGAGGATAATAGGGGAAACAGTGGGTGTGGTGGGTCCCGGATCCATTCCAATCGGTTCAGCCTCCAAAATTTTATGGAAAATGATACCCCACACGACTAGGTACCTGAAATCTCGAGAACACACATTCAAAATGGGTAAATAGGTACCCATTTTGACATATGTCCTCATCCACGAGGTGCCAATCTTTCTGGGACTCATTCCATTGAATTCAACGTCCAAAATTTAGCGAAAAATGATACCCCACACGCCTAGGTACCAGAAATCCTGAAAACACATTTACAAAATGGGTAGATAGATACCCATTTTAACCCATAACATCTTCCGGTGGGTGCCAATCGATATCATTTTGAATATGTGTTTTCGATATTTCTGGTACCTAGACCTGTAGGGTATCATTTTTCACTAAATTTTGAACGCAGAATCCTATGAAATTGGTTCCAGAACGATTGGCGCCCTCTGGATAAGGTTACGAGTCAAAATGGGTGCCTATCTACCCATTTCGAATTTGTGTTTTCGGGATTTCTGGCACCTAGGCGTGTGGGGTATCATTTTCCACTAAATTTTGGACGCTGAATCGATTGGAATGGCACTCACCACACCCACTGTTTTCCCCATTTTCTCCATGTTGAAGAAATGAGTCTTCATGCGCCTGGTTTTGCAGCGTTTTTTTAAGAGAATGATTAACCTCAAAGAAAAGATTTTTGGAGGAGAAATCGTTTAAGAAATATATCAATGACAACATTATAATATCGGTTGAACGGATCATTTATACGCCTAACAAACTGAATAAGGTATATTTGAGTGCTAATATAGGATTACTTAGGTGCCACGGTGGTAAGGGTTGCCAACCTAAGTGCGATATCCAAGGAAATGGCAGACGTTCTTCAAATTGTTTTCTGCTGACCCGAGATCCCAGGAAGGCGACAATTGGCCAATTTTCCTTTGAATATTTTACGCTCGAGGTTTTCTGATGGTGGGAGGAGGGGGTTGCTGCGCTAAAAAGCTAGGAGATTAACCCTCGGGTTGTTTTCTGCAAAGAGAATCAGTATCCCCTCCCCGTTCCACCTACCGTGATCACTGCTTTATTCAAACTACGTGCGTTGAGTGTGAGAGGCGACGGAGGTTTCTTGAGTGGGATTTGATAAGAAACTGACTCGCGGAATCGTCCTCTGCCCTGAATATTCGAACGTGGAAAACACTTTCTTCGTTGCTGAAGTTTTCTTCTTGAGATTTGGAATTCGGCGCTGTTGCTGTTAAACTTATTAAACTATACTAATCGGTTTGCGGTCGAAAAATGAATCAAATAGGTGTGCCACGAAAAAAAAACACGATTAATTGAATCCAACAACGCCTTCAATTTTCAAAAATTAAATACCACTTGTCGTGCTTGTTGAACTAAATACGTAGCACACAGCTCTTAAAACTGAACAGGGTATCCCAAAAATAATTTGTAATATTGTTTTCCCAAGCCTCACCCAAGGTTAACTCCCTTAAATATTTTTTTATAATTGAAAAAAAAAAAAAAAAACTAGGACGCCACAAGAGCGACTTCTGTCGCCAAATCATGAGCTGTTTAGGGTTGAAGGAATTTGAATTTATTGACCAGTGCTTGGAGAAGATTAAATATTGGAGTCGCACGGCTCAACCATGGAGCAGAGAAACATGCTGAGTGATTTATTTATTTTTTCCATATATAAAGAATAATAATTGATCCAATTTGTATGTAATTTTTAACAGAATCGCGGATGAATTCCTCTAAAAACTCTGCAAATGGTTTTCTTTCTTGTCATCACGTCCATGCAATCTTGCGTCTGTGTCCATAACCTTTATCACAGCAAAAAACGCAGCAAATTCATTTACATGGGTTGGTTATTCCTCGGACAAGGCGCACGGAGACTCATTTCTAAAACATGGGGAAAATGGAAACAGTGGGTGTGGCCCATTCCAAGACCCATTCCAATCGATTCAGGTTCAAAATTTAGAGGAAAATGATACCCCACACGCCTAGGTGCCAGAAATCTCGAAAACACATTTAAAATGAGTAGATAGATACCCATTTTGACCACTTCCAGTGGGTGGCAATAGTTTCGGGACCATTCTCATTGGATTCAGCGTCCAAAATTTTGTAGAAAATGATACCCCACACGCCTGGATTGCTGAAAATCTCGAAAATCCATTTTTCGAAATACGCAGTTTGTCCGTACCCTTCCACCTCCCCACCCAAATTGGGTCCAATGGGACTGACAAGTTTTGAGAAACAAAGCCATAAACGGGTCTCTGACCCGAATTTCAGTTTTTTAGAAAATTGTCCTATTAGTAAAGTCCTAATAATAAAATCACCTCGACATTGAAGGTTTTGGGGGTTAATTAACAAACCGTACCTTCAATTAGCATTGCGGATAAACACCTGCCATGCTCCAACTTGAGTGGCAGTCGTGGGAAGTCTCTTGCATTTTAATCCATTTTCCAACATAAGAGGGAAAACTGTCATGGTGTGAGGGAAGTTGGCGGCGTACAATGAGAACTTTTAGAATCAGTTAAGACTTGTCAACTCGAATATGAGGAGGTCGTTATCGTCTAAAACTAGCCGTTGGTATAGGAGGAGAGATCTTGAATCTCCGATCGCCCTGTCCTCCATGTTTTTCCCTTTTCCGAATATTATTTGGGTTGGCGTCTTTGACATTGGCAGATTGACAATGAATTTTCTTTGAGTAATGGTCAAACGCATATGAATGGCGAAGAATTTCTATTACAATCAACGTAACGTGTAGGTACCATTTGGAGGCGACCATGAATCAACAAATTCCCCGAATTTTTAAATTTTGTTTTGATTGGTTATTCCTTGAATAATCAACCCATGGTTTTGTGCAAAAAGTCAATCCCTCCGATTTGGCCCAATATTGTTTCTGGACGTTTCAAGGTGTCTAGATCAAAATTAGCAAATGTCCGTCCGCCTGACTTTGGTAGAAGAAAATTTTCTAAAAATCACCGGGACCCAGGGACCCATTCTAGCTCTAGTTGGTGCTCGAAACTTTCAGCCCGATCGGATCAAATTTGGGTGGGGTAGGAGTCAAAATGTGTATTTCGAAAAATGGATTTTTGATATTTTTGGCGATCTAGGCGTGTGGGGTATCATTTTCCTCGACATTTTGGATGCTGAATCCAATGAGACGGGTCCCGTGTACGATTGGTGCCCTCTGGATGAGGCTATGGATCAAAATGGGTGCATATCTACCCATTTCGAATGTGTGTTTTCGAGATTTTCAGCAATCTAGGCGTGTGGGGTATCATTTCCCACTAAATTTTGGACCCTGAAACGATTGGAATGGGTCTGGGACCCGCCACACCCACTGTTTTCCCCATTCCCCCCATGTTGAAAAAATGAATCTCCATGCGCTTGGTCCGAGGAATAACCAACCCGTGTGTAATAATTTGTAGCGTTTTTGAACAAATCTTACGCAAACACTGAATTCAAGTATGCACTCTCATTTTCTAAAGATCTTGACTTTATGAGAATCGATTTATTATTTGTGGAACTTATGGCCATCGGTTGGCGTTTCTTGCGTGTCATTGTTATTTGGGTATTCGAGTATTTTCCCTATTGACTTTTCCCGTGCTAGGAGTGAGGAAAGCATCCAATTTGGCTGACAAAGGCATATAATAAGTATCGACTCAAACACTTACCAGGGTAGACTAGTCGATATTAAGTAAGATAGAAATTGAGACAACAAATTGGAACAATATTTTATTCTGATAGAATGTGTTTTGGGTAGATTTGGATCAAGCAATATGTGTATCTCCCCAGCCAGTATCACATGAACTTATTTTGTCCAGCTTTGCCCCCTTCCTAGTATTCACCCAGGGCTCAATAAGGAACTTTCTAGACTCAACCGTGTAGGAAGCGCGGGAAGAATAGCCCACTGGTTCCGCCAAATCCCGCTGGAAGATTCGAGTAGTTTGTCATTTGCACCGCTAGAGAGTGTGGGCTGTCCAATCGAAAGATGATATTTCATGTGGCGTATTGTGGTTGTTTACGGAAGGTAGTAGAAAGCTAGGCGATAGTTGCTCTGATGAAAAAAGTTGTACCCATTCACATTGTTTTATGTCGTTTCATTTTCAAGTTGTTTAATTTCAGTTGTCAGTTAAATACGTTTGTCGAATACGTCAGTTGTTGAAGAGTCCGTTTGTGAATATACTTATCGAATAATAGTGCCGGTTTGTCAAATAGTCCTACCTGATTCAACCCTACAACAGCCATGACAATCACTCTCACCCTACTACAACTGTTCAATCCCCTCCAGTTGTCGACCTAGGGCACCTTCTGGAACCTTCCCTTTCTCTAGAAAGCACCACTCTCTAACCCCCTCCTACTATACATTCCCCACTCCATCATCACACCCAACCATGCACCACCCATTAACCTACTCATGTAATTTCTTGCAGGAATTCTCTTCCCTTCAGCCTCTCCACCCTGTCCCCATTTCTACTGACTTGAAATTGAAAAACTAAAGTACTAAGTGTGGACCACGTTGGGTTAACTAATTTACAATAGATATTTATATCAGTGAATCTCCAAATGAACCTACATATTCCAAAATGATATTTTTTGTAATTATTTAATTAATCATTTTTGTTGGTCTTTTCAGGCAACAACACTCAACATCCCAGAAAAATTATATTGCTTTGATGGTATAATCAAATTAAATGTTTGTCATCAGCAAGAAGGGTTGTGTGCATGAACATGAAGACAACCAAACCCACAATATGGTTAGGCGAGCACAATATACACTAGCGAGCATCTAGTTTTGAGCTTCGTTGGAATGGATGAAACTCGTGAATAAAATATTAGGACCCACTAATTGGATTGATACCGCCCGTTTCAATCCACGTACCATACAACGTACAATGGCCAATTTGTGGTACCCTTTTTAAAATATAAAATACTGGCAGTATACCTTTGAGTTGGTCGTATTACTTTCTTTAAAATAATACGATAATAATGCTCTCAATTAAAGGATGGTGTTGCACTTCAAATTCAGTTCCTCGAAAGTCACCATAGGGGCATACGATACTGATCGATATGAGTAAGGTATCGAATATTTATTTCGACACAAAGTACTTTTGGAATCGATACCACAGATTTGAGTATAAGTACTGGTATCGATACTTTGGCCAGTATCAAAAAATTATTCATATGAAGTCAAATTACAACAACTTTATTATGTTTTTTTTTTTTTTTTTTTGTTTTTCAGAGAAAAAAATATTTCAACAACTTCAATTTTGCTACCACCAACAAAATCAGATTCACCTTTACAAAATTCAAATCCATATTGTCCATCATAGCCCGTCCAGCCCTTCAACAAACTGGGAATATTCTGATCAAAACAAGGAACATACTATGACCAACAGGTGTGTTCTTCCTAACCTCTTGGTGTTTCTGGTATGGGAATAGATGAATGGGACTGTAGTGTTTTTACCATTTTGAAGTACATTCTTGAATAAGCAGCCTTTTTGAAGTGAAGAAAAGTTCGCCATTTTTAATACCTCTTTATTATACTCTTAAAATTGTACTCCCACACTACCTTAACCTCGATTTTGTCAAAATGTTGTACTCTTGTCAGTATTTCTTGTGAGTACTCTATGGTATTGATCTTTTCATTCGATACTTGAGTAGTATTGAATCAAGTACATGAGTATTGCTACCTCATCGATATCTCAATACATTGAAGGTACCATGTGTTCCTAGTCACCATTCATATGCCGATCTAGAAAGCAGCCATCTTGGGGAAGGTTTTGTTGCGGTTGTTGAGCTCTTAAGACTGTCGACGCTGCTACCTGCTGGTCATCTTAGAAACTAGATTAGCTTGAGACCAGGTAACTTCAGTGTTCGCTTGCGTCAAAGTCATTATGCCATCTGCTATCTACTGAACCTTCATTTTTCCTTTCTTCCATAAGAGGGATCACTAAATCATTCAATGTGACCAAAAAATATACAACAGGAGTGCATACATCACCAAAACCCCAAACAACAACCACACCTACTGCAGATTGCAAGGAAAGCAGCCACATTGCATAGCATTGCAACACAACAATCCGACATCCATCACAGGTGGACTAAATCCAGCTCTAGAGCGCACTCAGCGGGACAATCCGGAATCAAAGTGGCGTCCGTGGTTTTCTTGGTTTGGTGGTTAGTTCTGGTTCAAGTTGGCAAATATATGTCCTAATTGAGCATCTTGTTCAATTCTTTCTCTCAAAAAAATGTGGTAGTTGATGAAATTTTTGAATGTCCGCGACCATTGCAAATAACACTATCTCTAGTTACGTGACGTCACATCTTCACTGAGACTTGCGCTCTAATTTGAATGGTCATATTTAGGTCTGATTCTTGTAGACTCGTTGCTTCCCTAATGGTAACCTTAAAGACGCGTTCTTTCCTAAAGTCCACTAAAAATACATTGTAAACCGAATATTGACTAGGTACAAGTAATTTTATTTAATTATCCCGTCGTTGTTCGTTTCATGGATGACCAGAATCCGAATAATATCTATGTGAATAGTCTAAACCCTCTCGTAAATAAGTGTAAGTCAACCAAACTCCAATCTCTCTGCGGCATCTAGGTAGACAGCCAAAAATGGGCTTTTTCAAGCGACGAGTCAACGAATGAAGGCATATTGTGACGACATATCTGCCCAGTTCGTGAACAAAAATACAATACTGAGGACTTCAATTTCTCCGTGGCTGCCGCAGATATGACGCTAATAAGGGGCGGTGAATACGGAATGTCCAACCACCACCTGGGGGG
>CM034004.1:20438799-20584175 GCA_019603395.1 Cyrtorhinus lividipennis
AATCAGAGAATAAACAATATTTTTTCACAGTCGTTTTGGGGTTCTGAAGAAGGAAAAAGGTTTACAGAACCTACAATTCATTTAAATTCATTCATTCAGATATTGATCATCGATTCCACGTTGGAACGATCATAGAGAGCACTCTACAAACTATGAGCCCAATGTTGGATGAGCACACTCAGAAAGAAAGGAGCAGAGTGAATGAGACTACCGCGCTCAAGAGGTCCTACCTGACGGATATCAATTGTTGAGACGCTCCGTGACCAGAAACTCCAAGAAGGAAACCATCGGAAGGGCTCTTCTTTTTCTTTGTATTATACTCGCGTCTTTTCTTTCTTGCACAGGACACAAAAGATTGTCCAAGTTTCCGCCTTACTAGTTTTCTCATAACGGGGAGGCTTTCCCGGCCGAGTATATCACTATCTCGTCGTAAAAGAAAGGTCCGAGGGTCTTCCCTTGAGGCGTTCCTTCCCTAGTGAGCCGACTATGAGTAGGCCACCCTCTCAATCACATTTCCCTACATTTTCCTTCGAACGCAAACAAAAAAAAAATACGGTCACAACGTACTTTATACTCCGAATACCGTAGAGCGATGAGGAAATATATCATTTTGTTGGTTTATTAGCGAAAATTAATTTTGATCACAAGGGACGGTGTAGTTTTTCACCCCTTGAGTACGCTTTTGTAAAATTCATCCAAGCTCGGTTCTCCAGTTAGCGTGACTTGAACCCAGCGAGATAAAGTTTAGGAGAAGGAGGTCTAAATCAAGACTTATAGGACCATTCGTTACCTCCCCGCTTCCCGAGTTCCCCTAATGTAACATTGAATGCTTGAGTAAAGGTCCTAGTTTGTAACCAAGTTAGAACGAACGTTTCACTCCGGAACGTAGATGAAAAGAAAATTCCCTCGAAATAAATCACAAGTGGGTAAAATCTTGTGGAACTACCTAAGAAAATTGAAGTAATGCGAGAAATTTACGAAGCAAGATCTCATTGGGCGATTATCTCATGATTTCAACAGTAAATGTGGAAATATTTATATGGCATTTTTGGTTGGTTATTCCTTGATTAACCAACCTGCGTTTTCGTGTGAAAACGCTGCAAATTCATTCACAGGGGTTGGTTATTCCTCGGATCATTAGACACAATTATTCAACATGGGGAAAATGGAGGAAACTGTGGGTGTCCCGGACCCATTCCAATTGATTCGGGGTCCAAAATATAGTGGAAAATGATACCACACACGCCTATATATTCGGAATGGGTAGATAGGTATCCATCGGACCCATAATCTCATCCAGAGGGCGCCAATCGTTCCGGAACTCATTTCATTGGATTCAGCGTCCAAAATTTAGTGGAAAATGATACCCCACACGTAGGTTCCAGAATCTCGAACAAATATCCAAAATGGGTAGATAGGTACCCATTTTGACCCATTACTTCTTCCGGTAGGTGCCAATCGTTCTGGGGCCCATTCCAATCGATTCAAGGTCCAAAATTTAGTGGAAAAAAATACCCCATACGCCTAGATCGCCAAAAGTCTCGAAAATCCATTTTCGGCTCTAGTTGGTCTTCAAAACATTTTAGACCGATTGGACCAAATTTGGTCGAGGTAGGGGGCAAAATGTGTATTTCGAAAGCTTGTTTTTCGAGATTTGTGGTGCCTAGGCGTGTGGGGTATTTTTTCCGCTAGATTTGGGACTCTGAATCCAATGAAATGGGTCCCACAACGGTTGGTGCCCACTCGAAGACGTTATGGGTCAAAATGAGTATCTATCTACCCATTTTGAATGTTTTTCGAGATTCCTGGTACCTAGGAGTGTATTATAGGGTGTAATTGTAGGGTATTATTTTTCACTGAATTTTGGACGCTGAATCCAATGAAATTGGTCCGAGACCCGCCTCACTTTACTGTTTTCCCTATTTTAGTGGAAGATACCCCATACGCCTAGATCGCCAAAAATCTCAAAAATCCATTTTTCGAAATACACATTTTGACTTGAGTTTTGGTGAGGGACCCGTTTCTGGTTCTAGTTGGTCGTTGGAACTTTTCAGCCCGATCGGACCAAATTTGGGCGGAGTAGGGGTGTATTTAAAAATGGATCTCCGAAATTTCTGGTACCTAGGCGTGTGAGGTATCATTTTCTTCTAAATTTTGAACCCTGAATCGATTGGAATGGGTCCGGGATCCGCCACACCCACTGTTTCCCCCATTTTCCCCATTGAAGAAATGAGTCTCCCTGCGCATTGTCCGAGGAATAACCAACCCGTTTTTGCACCGTTTGTACGTTTCAAAGAGCAAAGATTCTTCTTACTACGCTGATCTGACTAAAATTTGAGTTTTTTTCACTTTGGAAAACATTGTACTTGAAGGTCACAGTAGCCTATAGCCATTTCGCACTCGTAGAAAATCATTCGGTAATAAATTAGCAGGAAGGCTTGTAGATGACAACATCCCATTGTCTGCAATGGGCTCTCAGTGGCCATTATGAGACCAAAATCTGCTAGATAATTCACTGCTGGCATAACCTACGATTGAATACTAATCTCATTTTTTATGTCTATTATTGCTCTGTATGACTGGGGAACACTTCTGAAAACCCGTAAAGTTTTCCATCCAACTGTGATTTTGTACCTCGCATACATCCCCGAAATACACCTTGTGTAATCCGGAAAATAATCCGTAACATCAGGACGGTGGAAGGAAGTTCGAATGTACCTTCCACGTCATATAAATCCGTTCAACTTGAAACGAGGAGAAAAAAATCCGTCGATGAAGAGTTTTTTCAATTTTTTTCATTCGTTTTCTGAATGGATTTTTTTGTTCGCTTCCTCTTGCGATAGTATTTTTCTCTTTTAGAATATATTCCCTCGTTTCACATTCGACAGAAAGGATAATGCTCAACATTCCAACGCCGACTATCACCCACTTGTTCCACGTCCTCGCACTAACTAACAACATTGCCATCATTTCCACTCTCCCTAATTTTATTTCCGGAACACTCTCTCATTTAATAGGGTTAGCTTCCTATCTCTTAAGCAAGGAGAGGGAATTCAATAACACGAAAAGCGAGTATTGTCCTGAAAAAAGAAAAAAAGTCGCCTTTCAATAGTGAACTTGTGGAAGGAACGCCTTCTTGAATGCATTTGTGGAGGTGGGGAGGATTCAATAAACCTTACTCTTTTGAGTCCTCTCCCTCCCTTTGGTGGCTTGCTCAGCCTTAATCCAACTCCTCAAGGCCTCTGAAAATTTAACACGGTGAGAAGAAAGCGCTGGTGGTTGGCCATTTCGGGGAAAACCTTCGGCACAAAGCGGGGAGATGAAAACCGTGGCAAGCTCTAATCTTGGCACGGCGCGAATGGTTTTGGGAGAGTGTTTCTTTCAGCTCCAATCAGGGTAATATGGGTCGAGTTTGCTCATATGCTCTCCAGCAGAGGCCTAGATTCCTGATTTCCGACCTTCTTGTTGGCAAAATGAATAAACAATTTACTACATCATGAGTGAATACAAACATTATACACAAGATAATAATTAATTATTTATCAAAACGCTAAAAATTCTTTTACAGGGGTTGGATCATTCCTCGGACTAGGAGCATGAAAAAATGTAGGATAACAGTGAATGCGGAGTGTGCCGAACTCATTCAAATCGAATCAGCATCCAACATTTAGTGAAAAATCATATGCCCCCACTTGCCTAGATCGCTAAAAATCGACTTCCAAATAGGTAGGTAGGCACCCATTTTGACCCAAACCCCCCTCTAGTGGATGCTAATAAGACTAAGACCCTTCGTACTGGATTCAGCGTTCAAAAATTAGTGGAAAATGATACCCCACATGCCTAGATCGCTAAAAATCCACTTCCAAATAGGTAGGTAGGCACCCATTTTGACCCGACCCCCTCCAACGGGTGCTAATCAGTCTAGTACCCATTATACTGGAATTAGCGTCCAAATTTAGTGGAAAATGATACCACACACCCCGATAACGCTGAAAATCTTGAAACTCCATTTTTCATCTTCCCTCCCACCACCCTGATGTTACGGATTATTGTTTGGTTGCAGTTTGAACAGTGACCTCCGTGATCCTCCCAAAATACAATAACTTTTTAATATCGTCGAAAAAATAACGACTCAGGAAATAGGAGTTTTGGTCATTTTTTGAATTGATAAAAACGAAAACACGTTAAAAATCGTAAAAAACAATTAAGCCTAAGAAATTTATGGCAGGCGCAAAATCATAAATTTCATGTTGAATTGGGCTCCGAAGAAACGTTATATTGTCCGTACAATGGTCTGTATATGGTAATATCTGTTGAATTGTCTCTATGGAATGCGGACCAAAACACTGTAATTAATTTCAAGTTCAGGAACAATTTCTTCCAATATAACTTTAGAAAAACTATAATTTGCCTTGCTAATGGGTGAATAAAAACAACAATTTTCCCTGAAATGTTCAGATAATATGTTATAGCATTTGAAAACTGCATATAATTATAACCTCTCTGTAAACGGAAGTCGCAATTATCAATGAGCGGCCATATTGAATTAGATAAGCGACCGTAGGTTCAGCATCAATACCTTCCTCATGGACCATCGATTCTCTGACCTTTTCCTTGCGGCGTCAATAAGTTGACAGTTAATCGTATCTTTCTTGATTTACTTGCTGCGGCAGCAATCATTTTCGTGAATACCAGAGTTTGGTAGTTTTGTTTGTTCTGCGAGGGACATCGGTGATGAGCTACAGCGATTCTCATATTAGTTCAGTGTGCATTAGATTTAATTCAGTTTGCGAAGAGTTTAATTTTAATTGTGAGATGGTTTATTCAATTTGTGATTGGTTTTGTTCAGTTTGCAAATGCTACACATCAAAACAAATACACACGCAACTGTGAAAATCATCCATTTGCCAATAAACAGTGATAGAAACTCACAGGTTATTGCAAACTTTCGATTACTCCGCCTCACAATCATCACGGGAAATCGAGTCAGAAAGATACGTTTGGTAGACAATAATTTGAGAACAGTTAATGTGTTTCAAATATTAAAAGTTGAAGGAAGTAGCAGTTTGCTTGGAGAAGTCCTGATCCCGATTCATGTTATCTCAATCACAAGAGAATGATAGTCTTGGCCACAGTAGGTGGTTATTGACAACAGGAGAAATGAGGGCAGGAGCAAGGCGAGGAGCGAGTGCTTCTGGAAAGGATCATACTTAGTTGTTGGCATAATGGAGCACCTCAAATTAGTTTCAAACCCAATTAGAGTTGCTCTCCAAGATGAAGTCATTTAATGGAGGGGTTGGAAGAGTGGGGGTGGATGGAACTCAAGCCCGTTAGAACAGATATGACAGCGGTTGTGGAAGAGGGGTTGTAATGTAGTGGAGCAGTCTCTACACTACACAAACCGTCCGACGGTTACAACGATGGAGTCTACAGTATCGAGTTCATAGCCGTTCTACCTCTAGTCTTCTCGTGTGTCTAATCAAAAGCTAGAATCCGTCCAAATTTAAATGGCCCCATTGCTTTTATTGTCATGGTTTTTAACGGCGTGTATTGTAACCGGTGAATTTGCATCCTCCAAGGGGGAAATCCTTTTATTGATGAGCAGTTCAAGGTTCCTTAATGTTTCTACTTTGAAAACCCTTGAGGAATTGATAAAGACTCAACATACAGTGGAATTTAAAAATTTTACCAAGTTTCAATCGTTTTTAGGCAGCAATCAACGGCATATGACAACCAGTCCCCGATCTATCTCAACCAATTCATCGTACGAAATTGAGTTGGAATTAATACCAGACACGCCTATGCGGGGTATTAACCCCCCAACTGGAGAGATACCCATTTTGACCCATAACCTCTTCCAGTAGGTGTCATTCGATCCGGGACCCGTCTCATTGGATTTAGCGTCCAAAAGTTAGTCAAAAATAATACAAAAACGCAGCAAATTCATCCACAGGGGTTGATTATTCCATGGATCAGGCGCATGAATCCAGCGCCCAAAATTTAGTCGAACGCAATACCTCACAGGCCTAAATCGTAAAAAATATCGAAAATGGGGAAAACAGTGGATATGACGTGATCCGGACCCATTCCAATCGATTCAGCGTCCAAAATTTCGTGGAAAACAATACCCCACGCACCTAGATCGCCAAAAATCTCAAAAATCCATTTTTCGAAATACACAACTTTAACCCCTCTCTTCCCCCTTCCCCCAAATTTGGTCCGATCGGGCTGAAAAGTTTCGAGGACCTAGAGCCAGAAACTGGTCCTTGACTAAATTTCAGATTTTTAGAAATTGTTCTACTACCAAAATCGGCGTGGACGGCGGTCGACGGACGGACATTTGCCTATATTGATATTTTCAAACGATCAGAAAAAAATTTGGTGCAAATGGGAGAGGTTGACTTTCTGCTGTTTTTGATTTTCAAGGAATAACAAACCATAAATTAATCTATTCTTGATTGTCTTGACATTGTGGACAGAATTGAGCAATCCACGTCGCAAATTAACAACTGTTTCCATAAGTTTGTTTGAAGGAAAAATAATTTAAACTGAACGACACACGTAGTTCATTTCTTTTCATACATGGAATCTCTCACTCGAAGCGTGTAAAACCATTTTTGACCCCATGCTACAAGGTACTTACTCGGCAGAAGAGAATTCATAATTACTTCGCGACGACGTATAGTTTACATTCATCAATATTTATTGCCTTATTTCCTCGCTCTCATGAAAGTGAAATTTCTCACCTACAGAACGGAACAATCTACAAGTCAGCAGAACCTTCCGAATTCCCTACCTCCCATTTATCGTCCGAGTCGTTTGAGAAAATCGATTATGTTTCCACAATGGGTGGTTTTCCGCGTTTGAAACAATTCAACAGATACGATTTATTTTTATTATTAAAATGATACACCATCATATTGGTACAAAAAAATTGTTTCCTCAAAACTTTGCTTTTTACATTTTAAAAACCCATACGCCGTTTTTTGTGGTAGACAATTTTCTAAAAATCTAAATTTCGGTCAGGGACCCGTTTCCGGCTTTAGTTAGTCAACAAAACTTTTCAGCCCGATCGAACCGAAATTTTTCAAATGTCCAAAAATGAATTTTTTGAGATTTCCGGTACCTATGCGTGTGATGTATGATTTTCCACGAAATGTTGGACGCTCAATCGATTGGGATGAGTCTCCATGCTCCTGGTTCGAGGAATAACCAACCCCTGTGAAAGAATTCGCAGCGTTTTGATTGGTTATTCCTTGAATAATGCGCCAAATAATCGGTGTTTCTTCACTGAATTTCATACACATGAAACCAACCACTTCTTATTTACCTATTGATCTATGAATATGGATAATACAGGATTTGATAATTAAAAGCATTATATTCATGGTTCTCAACAGGCTCACAACCACAACAGGAATACGCCAAGCTTCAGAAGAGAGAGAAAACAAGATGGCCTCGCAGTGTTGACAACTGCGAGGTGAACTTCATTATTCATATGACATTATAAATTAGTATTGCTTGTTGTTTATGTGAGAGTAATATTTCTTCTATATTTTCTTGAGGTTTTTCTTCTATCAAGACAGGTAGATCATATCTCAACAAAGTAAGGATTTGACTGGTTCAGTAGTTGATCCTCCTCCTCCTAGATAGTAGGTGCAGGGAGCAATTGAGCTGTCCCAAGTGGTCAAATATTTAACGATATCAACCTATGTTTTTTTATTTTATGACTAGTTTCAATTTTGTCTTCTACCAAAACATAAAGATATTTGAACTTCAAGTATGAAAGGTAAGATTGCAAAACAATAGCCATTTGTTATTTAAATGACTATGAATTCAGGGGCCATGATTCATTGTAATGTTTTGATTTCATTATCAGACAATTTTACAACCATTCCAACCAAACATTCAGTACTGGGAAATCATCGAAACACTGGGAAATACGATCAACACCAGCAAAATTTTGGATTCGGGAGAAATACATGTCATTTACAATCTGAGCATCCGGAGCAGTTTTATTTGGAACATCACCACTTTTGACAACACAGGCTCTTGTTGAGGAAGACCACATGAAATTGCATGTTCGATAATCTAACTAGTTTGTTCCTGTTTCAGTCTCGATATATTTTTTCTACGATAATAATGTCGCGTCCCTACATAAGTGATGTTCGATGCCTCATCAGTCCCCAGTTTGGCCCTCACTACTGACTCCAAGGCCAGAATCCTTCCCTCCACAGGCTTTATAAGGCCCAGCAGGATGCCCATGATGCCAGTGTAAGGGGGCGGCAGAATCCCAGAGCCCCGCCAAGAAACTTCGGCGGCGGGGTAAGGATCGAGCTCCCTCCCCTCCAAGCGCCTGAACCAGCTGGGCGGAAGGGGTGACCTCGTCGGATTGGTCGGGCAACGGGGTGGCAGGAGGCCACCGAGAATAGGAGGGGGGGAAGGCGCCCGGGCGAGTGGACTGGTGAACGGCTGCCGAGTCAGTCGTGTACGAACTCAAGTGAAGCGAAGTTGTGCCCCCCCTGCTCGCCATAATCTCGTGAGGACGAGGCGGAGCAGGGGCGGAGCGGAGCAACCGGAGCGGAGCAACCGATGCAGAGCGAAGCAGAGCGGAGCAACCGGAGCGGAGCAAATCAACCCCCTTGTGAAGCCAGTGTTGTGGATGTGACCTGAAGGGAACAGTGAACATGAACTCGAGGAACTCGGGAATTGGGAGATCAGCCAATTCCTCTCCCGAAACAGTGGGCCCTTATATGAACTGAAAATCCCCCGTCGGACCCGAGTGTTGATCCGTTCGCGCACGACCGACGGCAAATAGACCAGGTTCCCCACGCACCGCCAGTCGTCGGACCTCCGTCGGAAAGAGCCTCGCCTCCTCTGGCCTGGACGACGTTCCCCTGACCGAAGCCGAGCAGCGAAGAGAACATCACCCTGTTGTCTCCATCCCAAGAAGTTGGTACACGTAAGTGGTGAAATACCTCTGTCTCGTACCCTCGCAACGCGAAAGTCTAATCTTCTAAATCTGGCCCAAGCCCTGACATTTAGTCAACCAGAAAGCTGATCGTAGAGTTGTATATTGTAACCGTATTATTTTGCATTTTGTCTGTCGTATGTTAAGAAAAAGAGAAAGGGATTAGGGGAGGACACTAATAAGTTACTTTCACTTTTACCGTTTGTTCAATTCAACATCCTTGAGCCTTCAGCTACCCCGTAAATTCATTTGGCCTTCAGCCCTTCACCTTTGCCTAACCAATAATTACATTACATCTAAGTCAATACCCTACTCGGCCGAGACATTCCGTATTTTGTATTTCTGTCAATTTGCGTTTATTACAAGTCATTATTGAATCCTTGTCCTTTCAATCACGAAACCCCATTCCTCAGAGCTTGGTAAATTCTGGTGTACATCTTTGGACAACCTAGAATACTCTTCAGGTGTACTTGACGTCCTTGACCTACCGTTGGCAGACTTTTCTGACGGTAAGTAAAAGCCTTTAATTTCCCACGATATATTCGCCTAGGTCAGTTTTAGGATCCCTAGCTCGTTAAGTAAAAACGACGGGTTACACCAGTAGAGCTTCCTCCCAAAACAGTCCTTCACTTTTAAACTTGCCCGCCGAATAAATAAGAGAATGTTTACTGAAAACCTCCTCCACAGTTCCTAGCGATTCCAGTTGTTGGTCATAACTAATACATCCGCTAGCAAAATGTCCGTGGCCTACAGCATTCTTTAGTTGTCTTGTGTACGGATTTTCCGTAGACCCCTTGAGATTGGTTTTTGTAGGCATTGGGCTTTTTGTATGCACTTATTTATTCCCAATTGGGATACTTAGAATGGTGATACAATGTGAATGGTTTTTACAATGGTTCTGCTGGATTGGTTATAACAAAAATATACACATGTAACCGAGTTGTCAATGACCTGTCAGTCACACTGATGTGTTAGCTGTTTCAGATTGATACACAGTCAGTGAATGTCACTATTGTCTAAGGAAACGATTAAAAGAACTAAAAAAGTCAAGATTCCTGAATAAAACGGTTCACATGCAGCAGAAAACCGTGTGATTGTGAGTTGTGTTCTAACAGACAAAACGTTCATCTTGAATCATTCTGAAGAACAGCACAAAGGTGGGACGAGACTTAAGACAAGGCTAGTCATAGGATAGATCTGAATTTGCGTGCACCCCTTCAGTGCTGCTAGTGGTGGTTGTCCTCCACACTACAAACAGTTGCCGTCTGAACTCCGTCGAGTGAGGATCGCGTTATCAGCTATTTGTTTACGTTTACTGCTTCGTAACTTTCACGCTATCTTCTCCGACTCCCTACACGCTATTTTCTTCCTTCTAAGATGGAATCAACAACTCCAGGTATTCCTAATAAAAAACCGCGGATAGAACCGCCTGGTCAACACACTTTCTTCACGAAAAACCCATTTTCGCCGTTGGCCAATCTGAATAAAGACGGAGATGTTATGGACCAAGAGGAGTCCGCTAACAATGAAACCAAAGAACAAATTCCACCTATTTACATATACAACGTCGCTAATATCAATAACCTAGTCAAGGAAGTTAAACAACTTAACACCGGTAAATTCGTCCACCGTACCACTGGAAACACTGTCAAATTAAATATGGAAACAATAGATGGTTACCGCTCTGCCGTCAAGTACCTGGAAGCTGCTCACGCCGAATTCCACACTTACCAGATTAAAAACGAGCGCCCGTTCCGAGTAGTCATTAGGGGCCTACATCACACTACTGATCCTTCTCTAGTCATTGAAGAATTAAAAACTGCTGGATATGAACCAGTACAAATGGTACCAGCTCTACACCCTGTCACGAAACAACTCATGCCTATATTTTTCCTTGATCTTAAACCCAATGCAAAAAATCCCGAAATTTACACTGTCACTCACTTGTTCAACGCCATTGTGCGAGTTGAACCTCCCAAACCAAAACGTTCAGTGATTCAATGCACACGATGCCAAGCCTTCGGACACTCAAAGAATTATTGTCACCGAAATCCTAAGTGCGTTAAGTGTGATGGTTTTCATAGTACTGATCAATGCGCCAAAAATGGAACGAGCCCTCCAATCTGTACTAACTGCAAAGGCGCCCACACGGCAAACTATAAGGGTTGTCCAGTCCATGTCAACATTCAAAAGCTTCGGAATACGCCACACCAAAAAATTCAGCTGCTTACAAGCCCCCAGTCTGAAGTTCATCGAGATGTTACATGTCCCCATCCATCTACCCAGTCTCAACCGCAAACCTCTCGACGATCTACACACACCTACTCACATGCTGTCAGAAATCAACCCCAACCCTCTCCACCTACCACGAGCCATACAACAGCAGTAGATCCTGCCATCTCGAAGCTTTACGAGAAACTGGACCAACTAATCAATCTCATTCACCCACTGATTTCTATGTTAACCCAAATTATGCCCAAATTATTATCATGAACTTCTCCTTTACACACAACGATCTGGTAATTGTCACATGGAACTGCAGGGGGCTGGCCAACAAATTTCACGAATTAGAATTATTCCTAAAGCAAAACGATTCCGACATAGTCCTACTCACAGAGACGAAGATGCACTCTAATTCGAATTTTTATATGCCGGGGTACAGTTTATACAGAGCAGACCATCCCCAATCTTCTGGTAACAGAAGGCAAGGTGGCTCTGCAATTTTGATTAAACATATAATAACGCACAACGAACTGCTCCCTATCTGCGAACCTGAGGCCCAAGTTGCACGCATTGGGATTAGTCTCAATGGCACAAATTTCATCATTGGATCATTCTATTCCGCCCCAGAAAGGCAAAATCACCGCCTTCCAATGAGTTCTCTCTGGGCGATTGCTCATGAAATGGGTCAGCATTTTCTAATGGGCGGCGACTACAATGCCAAACACCCACGATGGGGCTCAGCAACAACAAACCCCAGAGGACGATTGCTACGCGATGCCATCCACCAATTACATCTCGAAATATTCTTCCCAGTCGAACCAACTCACTATCCGGACAACTCGAACCATTCTCCCGACGTCTTGGATATATTTATCGGGAAAGGAATTAGCCAGCTGGTCACCCCTCACCAGGTAATCCACTCGCTGTCCTCTGACCACTACCCCGTTCTTCTAAGCCTCTCCCCGGATTCCATTGCGTGCAGGTCGTCAAACCAACTCATTCAGTATCCTTTCGATTGGGGAAGATACTCGGCAGTTTTGAATGAACTCACAAACTTGAACCTCCCTTTAAAAAGTCCCAGGGATATCGATATAGCCGTAAGCCACTTAACTCAAACTATTCAGTACGCGGCAAGGGAAGCGAACACTCCAGCGAAAAGAATCTCCCACCGCTGTCATAAATATACTCCACCTCACATCGAGGAATTGTTGAGAATTAAACAACAAACTAAATCACTTTGGGAAAGGTCATTCCCCCTCTGAAGGACAATAACAGATGGTATTCCACCCCCGAGGAAAAATCGTGCTTATTTGCAGAAAAATTGGTGGAGCAGTTCTCTCCGAATGACACAGATCCCACGGAGTTTCATGCACATGTGGAAGAAGTAATCTCTCAGCCTTTGCCCTTAACACCATTTACAGATTTCTTCAGCCCAGCCGAGGTGATAAACTCCATCTTCCGCTCACCTCGGCTATTTATAGTCTGCTCTACCTCGTATTAATCAGGCCCGTATGGTTATACGGATGCTCTATATGGGGTCTAGCCAGCAAAACCCAAATTAAAAGAATTCAGGTACAGCAGAACAGGGCCCTACGACTGATCGCACGCGCACCTTGGTACGTCAGCAACGCAACACTTCACCGGGACTTGGACATACCTGAAGTAATGGACTGCATCAGAACCAATTCTACCAGACTACACTCCAGCATTCACCCCCACCCAAATCAAGCCCTCGCAGCCTATTGGACATCCCTAGAACGCCGCCCCCAAGGATCAAGAAGACTCAAACGAAAACGTACAATAGACATCCTACCAACCATCAGTGACAGTGAATGAACTCGAGAACTCGTGTGCTATTCAAGTTCGGAAGGACTGTTAATGGACAGTGACCTTCAATCAAGTTCCACGCAATCTCTGCAAAGGGTTGCATGTATCACTACCAACTGTCACAACAAAAAGTATTGTTATATACTAAAAATTAAATTAATAAAAAAAAAAAAAAAAAAAAAAAAAAAAAAAAAAAAAAACTACAAACAGTGGGCTCGTTTTGGCTATGAAGTGGATCGGCCCTGAACTCGCTTTTCTTCTCCATCTCATCTCGGGAAAAAGGAATTATCGTTACTTATTAATGTCAAAGGAACAATGAACGTATTGAACTTAATATACTAAATATAAATTCCCATTCTCGACTAAATAACGAGAAGAATTGCCGACGTAAAGGGTAGGAGGAGATGGATGATTCTCTGAATTTCCTGAATAGTAATAATGAATTACTTATAAATTTTACTTTGGAGCCAACCCACATATTTAGTACCCGAACAATCCAAACTAATATTATCAGATTCTTGACAAGAAAAACAAAATTATCAACATCTACCCACAACACATCAATTCATTAATTCGATGAGTCTGGCAAGATGAAACCCAAATTGCTTTACACTCTTGGATACTGTGTGGTTTCCGAATCAAGGGAAACAGCAACATCCTATTGTTGACTCCCACCAATCTCTCAACCTCGCAGATGATATCGTGGAAGTAATATGGGCTCTTGCTCCCACAACAGCGGAAAAAGAAAGTGCCGTGAGGTTATTGAATCCCTCCGAGGATCGCCTGATGTCGTTTCCTTTTGCCCCATATCCCATCCTTGTTTTCTCAAATTTTTCGTCTTTTGCCTTTATATACATCTTTGTTCGTGTTTTATCATTGTTGTACTATGTTTGAATCACCACATGTTCGTCTCCTTTTAAGAACGTACTCGATGTCACTATGTACATATGGATCTGAAATTGTTGCGTCTGATTGGTGACATAAAATTATTATCTACATCATCATACGCTTCGTGAGAGTTTTCCGAATATTTAACGCGTTTTACCGTTCATGTTATCCTTTGGCTCCAGCAATTCAAGTACTTTCTTCATCTGTGTTGTTCTAAAACACCAGAATATCCTTCTGTCCTCTCTACAGCCTCACACTTTAGACTAAATATCAATAACATTTTAAAGTACTAAATTCCTTTTTACTTTGTAGTGATTCTCTTGTTTAATCTCCTTTCAATATCGCTTTCAGCAGAGATGAATCTGTAAGTTAGGATTGGGTCAAATAACTTGAAACCGTTACGGAGTAACGTTATTCATTCAATAACCTAGCGTAACCTTTACTCTATTTGAGTTTTTGCAGTTAGGGCAATACTTCGAAATTTCAAATTAGTGGTCTGAAATGGATGGTAAATCAAAATTAGCTAGTACTACCTGATGATAACGCTATCACCAAATTCTAACGCTACTAAACGCCCGAGAGAAACTGGAATAAAATAATGGTCGGTAACAGGAAAAAGTCGCTGATGAGACTTCTTCTGAAAACTCAACTTGAGACCAGCAAAGATGAAGCCAAAGCAAAAATCAAAACTCTAAACGTGGACAAACCACTACAATTTCAGTCATGATTCGAAAGTATCAGTTAGATAACCTTACAAGAAAAGGTTATGTTAGGTCAAGGTGAAGTCGAAGACGATACTGTTATCAACTTACGTAGTTATGTCCGTCATGCATCAGTTTCAAAACCAAAACCACCCTCCCGAAGGGTTGTTATTTTTATTTATAGGTATTGTATGTAACTCATTAGTTACCTTAACCTAAGCATTTTTAACAAACTGAGTCACTTTTTAGGTTTTACCTACTTTTATATTTTTCATGTTAACTAGGTATTATTATTTTTTCTTGAGTGATTGTGTTTTTGGAGACATGCCTGGGATAAGTTCGGTGTGGAACCATTTTCCATTGTCTGCTCTTCAAAATCAGCTGAAAGGTTATTTTGTAACTGTTATTTCATAACGGTTACGGACTGAAAAATAACGCTACGTTAAAATTTGCAAAAGTAGCTAAAACGCCTTTTGTACTCTGAGTTCTGCATCATTACTAGCTGACTGGTGAAGGCTCCTCTTCTGACGTCACATCCACGACCACCATGATAGTTTTGCCAACACAAGAAAAATATCTCTCTTCAGTTTACAAGGATATCATTTTTTCCATGAAATATACAAGCCGTTATTTATTTATTTTATTTTTTTTGTTGATTTCAAAAGAAAGGCATTCAGTAGGTATGGGGGTGGGCCAATGATTTTTCCATCATGTTTAGCGTCCATAGGTCGTGTTAGGACACATTGGATGCCCCTTATCACCCAATATCGATTTTAACGGCCCCACTAAACCTTGTTTTGAGGGATCGATTTTCTGCTTTGTGCACCTGACAGTCAGTCCTGCTGACGTGTTCGAGCGTGGGAAGGGAGGGGGGGGGGGGTCGCGGTAGCTATTTCACTATGAAACCACCCTCAGAATTTATGTGTCTTGTTCAGGGGCCGCATTCACGTGGTTGTGGATGATAATGGCCAATGAGATTTCCCGTTAAACGAAAGTCATCCTACGACTTCCTCAAAAAGTGCAAATTGATGGCATCATAATGATAATCTCGTATCTCCAAAATACCAAATTTTGCAGGAGAGACAAATAACTGTGCAGTTCTACCAACAATGTTAATTTCAACTTCGCCAAGGTTATCATTTAGGGTGCCAGAGAGCAGGAAATGAATATTCCGCCAAAATTTGAATTACAGCTTGATGAGATACGAGGTTCTCATTCAGAAAATCCAACTTAAAAAAAGTGGTCAAAAATTGAGATACGAGGTTATCATGTGATGCCATCGAATGGCCAATATGTGCCTGTTGACGGAGTTTAGAATCCCCGACAAAGTTCCGATAATTTCTAATTACAGCACGAAAGTGTACAAAATGTGTGTGTATATTACATTTTACCTGTCATTACGTATCTGTCTCCCAATGAAATGATAATACCGATATCTGGGAGAGTGTGAACCGAGGGTGAGCGACCGTTTAGCCGAAAATGATAGCGGCAGTGGTACTTGAAGCACTCGGTATGTAGTTACCTAATGTGGAGATACCGTTTCCCACATGAGCTAAAAATGCCAAGAATAATAAGCCGTTGTTAGAATAGGTTCCTAATTTGTGATATTTTCCCTTGTCCTTCCTTTTTCTGTAGAACGGCGAGGAGTAGCTTCAATCCAAGGACAGTTTTCCCCGGGGAATAATTGCAGATTCCCTGCGTCGAGAAGAGTAATCAGATTCCGAGTTGAAACTCTGCGTACGAGACAACACAGTTCCACAGTCAATTTGAGCCCTCTCAACCTCGCATTATCGCGAACCGGAGACACAGACGAACCATGTCATTTGGTAATGTGAGGTCCGACGTTTGAAGCGAGGGGTCCCCTTCTTGACGCAATTATCCCTCAGAAATGACTCAACTGTCAAGGGCGTATGGGTCATTTTACAACGCGTCAACGTTCGAAGATCGTCATTCATTCTCGGTCGTTGAAGGTTTGATGGTCTCCCGAACGACTTGTCAATTTGTCGAACTGACCTGACACGTCAGTTCCAAGAGCACTTGGCCGTCAATTTGCCGCAGATTTGGCATCCTGAAGTCCCAATCACCTCACCGATCATGGATCACGTCATCTCAGGTGGCAAAGGGGCGTGAAATGGGCTCGTAATTATGTCAGCGATTAACACATCTCCATTATCACGTGATGACGACCCTATTATCTAACATGGTAATAATTGCGTCCATGTTAATCCAATTCAACGTATTGCCTTCGTTAGCCAGCTACCCACACACGGGTGATGTGAGCGGGAAGTACAAGGAAGATATTGAGATTGACGTTATGAACAAATTCATACGCCACGCAAGCCATTTTATGTTAAATTCCCATCGGCTAATCGGGTTAATGTCCTCCTCCAAATGGCATTTATTATTACTACATTACTTTAGCGACTCCTCACTATTCGTATGATCCGATTTTCCAGACTCATTGCTCTGTAGCGAACATTCAAAGCCCGGAAGGCCGTGAAAGAGACGTAAAAACCTCGAATACAACCAAAAGGTCTCCGCAATCCCGGGATTAATACTCCTATCCTCTTAGACATTATTTAGTCATTGCTTTCCACAAAATACATTCAGAGGGCCCCTCAATAAGCGGTGATGAATAATTACAAAATGTAATACCTTTGGTACGGGGAAAGGTGAGGGGGCAAATTTTCTACTGAACAAACACTCTCTGAGTCCATTCAGCCGAATAAGTATTTACATAATGTAAATGAGAGATTTCCACAACGCGTTGTGTAATCAGAAATCGTGTCTATGAATACAAATAAACTCATTGTGGTAATCCGCACCAAAAATGTCGATCGCACTTATTTACTGAACAGTAAATGTTTTTGAAGGAGGAGTGTTATAAGAGGTGTGGCCACTTTCGTTTGGTTGCTACTATCTGTAGCATCTGCATCGGTATCTGCAACCCCTGTGATTACCTATGTCAAAATAGCCTGAAAAGGCTTGAAAAACTACTAATTTCAGAGCGATAATGTTAAAATCTTTCAGGGGAGGACCCCCAGCTACATCTGCAGCCCGGAGAGGAGTATTCTTAGCGCTTCCCACATGAAGTCATCATTTTCAAGCTAACTACAGAGGAGAAAACATCAGGGGTTTATCAGGTGGGACGCTCTTGGCCAGCTTTTGCCTCTTGCCTATGTCCTCATACTCTATCCAGAACCTCTCGGACTCCATCCAGCTACTCAACAAGCCTTCTTACATCGTCCAGCCCTGTCCTTTTTCCTATCCTCTCCAGCTGAAAACCACAGACTTGTCCAGAACCATCGAGACTCAACCTTCCAGCTACCCACCATGCCTTCTTATGTCATCCAGCTCTGTCCTCTTTCCTATCCTCTCCAGCTGAAAACCACAGGCTCGTCCAGAACCTCCCAGACTCAACCGTCCATCTACCCACCATGCCTTCTCGTATCGTCCAGCTCTGTCCTCTTTCCTATCATCTCCATCTGACGGCCATAGGCTCGTCCAGAACCTCCCAGACTCAACCGTCCATCAACCCACCATGTCTTCCCGTGTCATCCATGCTGGTTCTCCTTCCTATCCCTCCAGCTGACGACCATAGGCTCGTCCAGAACCTCCCAGACTCAACCGTCCATCAACCCACCATGCCTTCCCGTGTCATCCAGGCCGGTTCTCTTTCCTATCCCTCCAGCTGACGACCATAGGCTCGTCCAGAACCTCCCAGACTCAACCGTCCATCAACCCACCATGCCTTCCCGTGTCATCCAGGCCGGTTCTCTTTCCTATCCCTCCAGCTGACGACCATAGGCTCGTCCAGAACCTCCCAGACTCAACCGTCCATCTACCCACCATGCCCTCTCGTGTCATCCAGCCCGGTTCTCCTTCCTATCCCTCCAGCTGACGACCACAGGCTCGTCCAGAACCTGGGCCACCCACATGTAAACCCCTAAAGTTCCCTCCTCAACCTCAGAACTCACAGTTGTTGGATTGAAAATGACGTAGATGACAAGTATGTGGTGGAATAATGTTACTGTCTTGCGCCACAGTTCGGTTTCAATTTAATTATGTTTGCGTAGGACCCACCTCATGCAAGAAAACATTCGCGCGCTTGCTAAGGAAGATAACAAGAGACAGAACTGGAAATGAAATTGTAACTTCAGAGGTTAAAAATTCATCCCTTTCTATTTTTTTTTTCAACGTAAAAACAAAAGCTCCTCTTTTTATTTGTTCTCCCTACGAAATAATTAACTGTATTATTACGTTTTTAGCGTAAAAGGCACAGTCTAACGTCTAACGTCCTCAAACGGTCCCATGGATTTCTCTCTCAAAGACAAAGCTCTAAAAGGGAAAATTAATGAACAACACGACAGAAGATGAAGAACGAATGAATGAGAATGAACTTGGCTCAAATAACATAGCTTACCTCTGCCTTCAGAGGGTCGTCTGAGTGGTCTGGAGGGTGGTTGGAGCATTCGGACGTGCTCAAGCAGTTATGGTCATGGTGGTGGGCCGTGCTGGGAGGTGACAGAGACACCTGCAACGATAAAAATCACGGTACTGATGATACTATTGAAGGATGTGTCAAATCTAATTTGAGTTTCAACTGTAGAATGTTAGTTTTGCTTACAGTTTAGGTGGAGCCATTTCTTTTCTCATGACCTAACATAGCCGCTCCTCCCGCAACATAACTTACAAGTAGTAATGTAGAATGTTAGTTTTGCTTACAGTTTAGGTGGAGCCATTTCTTTTCTCATGACCTAACATAGCCGCTCCTCCCGCAACATAACTTACAGGTAGTAATTCCCTAACGCCCTTCGAGTTTACCGAGAATTTTTTCCACCATTTCTCTGAGGAAGGCGTTGCTCGACGCCACAGAGAACCAAAACAAGCTCTTTAATTACGAAATGGCGGAATTTGTAAGTAGATGAGCCTTTACAGAAGATTAAACTCCGTACAAGGAACGGTTTCCCCTTGAGAGATTAGAAACGAGACATTTTTACTTTGTTGAAGAAAAATTTCTTCGTGCGAAAATCTTTTCAATATTATTACCTACGTCTCTAGGGGGGAGGAAAAGGGGCCTGAATGACAGCCGACTCTCAAAAAAAGCCATTCACATATTCCATGTTCCGCGCCTCCGAATTTTAATCCACCAAAGTTCATCATTTTGCAGTTTTTTTAGGACGAAGAACGCTTATTAGAATAACTACCGTTCTAATAACATTTTTTGGTATTTAAATGAACAAATGAGGACAAATAGGTCAAAATGAATAAAAATCAATAAATAATATTTTCTTAATCTTATAAAATTAGATAGTTTAGATTAGACGGTTTGGATAGTTTATTTGGATAATTGCAGGATCATAAAAAAACTTAAAACTGAAACTTTAAATAAAAATTTGTTAAAATACAAAGATGGAATGCACTTGCATCAAAGACTCAAATTAAATTTCCCTAGGCCCAGAAAATACATTTTACAAGAACTGACAAATATTCGTGACTGAAAGTGTTTCTCTAAGATGCGATTGCTGCGCTGCAATCAGCAAAAATCAGCAATTAAGTTCAGCAATTCGCGCTAAAGCATGCCACCGTTCTCAAAATAAGTTATGTCAATTGGAGCCGTTTTCGTATTCAATTTCACCCCTTAATCTTAAATGGCCGGGCCCAAATTGGATTATAATTAAAATATTGAAGTTCGTCAGCAAAACTGTGCGGATCAATTCGAAGCTCGAAACATCCAATGAACGAAAATCCACGTTAATTCCTGAAATTGACTTGCAAATGAATTCCCTCCTTCGTCAAAAGTCTTAACTGGTATTCTGAATAAACAAAAGTTGGAATCCTCCTTTCCCTCTTCTAAAGTGATTAAGGATTTTCTGAACTTCAATCAATTGGGGATCGAAAAGTTGGGTGGAAGTTGACGTCAGTCATCCATTCCAACGTTTTGTAGTGTTTTCTGGACTGAATTCACTAAAATGTGAAATATTATGAGAAGGAGACGTTTGAAAAAGGGTTGAATCAGAGGGTGGAATGTCGAAACGCTGTTTTACCTGCGTATTTATTGGAAAATCACGGTATAATTGGTGAAATAGCTCGTCAACCTGAATGGTGTTAAAATGCTACGGTCAGAGGTGATTTTATTCCAAAAAGTAATTCGTTGGCTCTCAAACCGAGCATTTTACAGCTCGGTAAAGGCATGAGGTGCCAGAACTTGTGAACAGATGAAGTAAAACTCATTGAACTAACCGCTAAAATGGAAGCAATAATAAAGTTGTGAGTGTTCTCATTCCATATAACCGGAATAAACGGAGTTTTGTTCTTCATGTAAATGAGTCGGGCAGCGGGGTACGCCGTTTGGACAGCTCAGCCGAAGTTTTTAATACGAAGAAAAATGAATAATGGATAAGCGAGGCCGTGAGGGATATTAGAAGTGGTTCCATGTGGTTGCATGTAAGGGATGTGAGCGCCCCGGACTCACAGAAAGGCCTCGAACGGGGTAGGTGGCTCCTGTGGCGGAAGGGTGTTGCTGACGTCAAGAAATTCTGCGTTTCATAAAACGAGAAATAAATCATTCAATTGATAAAATCTCAATAGCCGAAATCCTCCCTGAAGAGCCACCGAATCTCGATTGAAAATGATACAAATGAAAAGGAAGATTTCGATCATTGACTTGGTGGAAGCTTTTCTGAGATCTTTGTTGTGGGGGATTGGTAACAATGAGAGTAACATCAAGTAACCACCCCTCCCTTCGAGAGAAAAAGGCACTAAACGAACTTGGGAAGAAGTTTCGACGAGTTAGCTCCATTGTTAAGTTTATAACAAGGTGAGTGGATAATATCTTGGTGAGTATCTAATTATCTGTAAGAGCTGTGTTCTCGATGAAAGTTTTTTTACAGGGTTGGGATTGTACGAGTATGTACCTATGCTTTGTTAATGGTAACTTTCGTTCGTGAATTATGAAGTCCGTTGGAAGCGAAATCTACGGACAATATATTCCAAATATTTCAACAATATTCTATGAAGACATTGATTTCTGAGCCATTGAAGTCGTGTTTTGTGTGAATTTTGATTTGAAAACGCTGCAAATTATTGCACAGGGGTAGGTTATTCCTCGTAACAGGCACATGGAGACTCATTTCTTCAACATAGAGAAAATGGGGGGAACAATAGGTGAAGCGGGTCTCGGTCCCATTCCAATCGATTCAGGGTCCAAAATTTAGTGGAAAATGATACCCCATACGCCAAGGTACCAGAGATCTCGAAAACAGGCATTCGAAATGGGTAGATAGGTACCCAATTTGACCCATAACCTCATCCAGAGGACGCCAATCGTTCCTGGACCCATTTCACTGGATTAGACGTTCAAAATTTAGCAGGAAATGATACCCCACTCGCCTAGATCGCCCAAAATCTCAAAATTCATTTTTCAAAGAACACATTTTGACCCCTACCCCGCCCAAATTTGGTCCGATCGGGCTGAAAAGCTTGGAGGATCGTTCTAGGCCGGGAACAGACCCCTGACCCAAATTTTAGATTTTTAGAAAATTTTCTACTATACCAAAAACGGCGTGGACGGCGGACGGCGTACGGCGGACGGCGTACGGCGGACGGCGTACGGCGGACGGCGTACGGCGGACGGCGTACGGCGGACGGACATTGAACTTTTTTGATCTAGACATCATCGTAGATAGGCACCCATTTTGACCCATAACTTCTTCGGGTGGGCGCCAACCGTTCTGGGACCCATTTCATTGGATTCAGAGTCCCAAATCTATCGAAAAATATTACCCCACACGCCTAGGTACCACAAATCTCGAAAATCAATCTTTCGAAATACACATTTTGATCCCCTACCCCGCCCAAATTTGGTCCGATCGGGCTGAAATGTTTTGAAGACCAACTAGAGCCGGGAACGCACCCCTGACCCATATTTCAGATATTTAGAAAATTTTCTACTACCAAAATCGGCTTGGACGGCGGACGGACATTTGCTAATTTTGATTTGGACACCTTGAAATGTCCAGAAAAAAATTTTGGGCCGGATTGGATTTGACTTTTTTAATCTAGACACCTTGAAAAAATTCTCCAAATATTTTTTGGACCGAATCGGATAGATTGACATTTTACATGAAAACGTAGGTTGATTATTCAAGAAATAACCAACCAAAAGGAAAAAAGTACCTAGTTGAACTAATTTTTATTTAAATCGTAAAAAAAACTCGGTCTCACCCGTCATGTTTTTGTGGATAATATGTAGATGAGGATGGTTGAAGGTGATCACGAAAAGCCGTCACCACGCTTTACCAACAGCAGGAATTAGAGAATCCAGCAGCCAAACTCAGCCGAGCTTCCGTCTTTCGCTAAGTAGTTTTCGATTGGCGGAACCCAGTGACGTCACAACGTTTTTCCGGCGACGGGAAATTGCGCTCTTGGAGTCTCTTGTGATCCACACGGTACGAAAAGGAAAAGCAAAAGCAAGCGAACGCTTCCGGTCTCGGAACGTGGTCGATATTATCGGTTAAGGAACGTCGGCTGAAACCTTTGGAATGACCGGCAGGGCTTTATGATCGGAAATGGCATGACCGTGGAGGGTCTTTGAATTCTTCTCCAACAATATGGAAGAGGAACGAGCGCGAGGGTAGAGAGAGAAATATATATTTCCACATCTGCTCAAGTGTCATCCGGCCGCTTTCAACGGACCGGGGAAAATTTATTATTGGGCCGAGCTTTTGTATTGATAGTCCTAACCAAACCGTTGAAAACGTGATTTCTCATCTGTGAAAGGCTTTTGAAAGGACGTCTAAATTGGGACAACAGTAACAGTAACTCTTTTGTGAACTTGACTTTCAGGAACTCTGTCTCCAATGAGTTACAGAAAAAGTGGGAAATGACACGCACATATACAATGTTCCCAGTTTATTAATTTTTTAAGAGATAAGCTAGTAAAAATAACAAGCTAATAACACTATTTAGTCTCTGGTACCAAAATTATGATGCTCACATCAATTCAATCATGAAGTTCAAAAAAGGAACCAACTATAGCCATAATTTTGCAAAAACACTGTTGAAAGGCATAAGGTAACAAACGTCTGGGGACAACTGCACCATTAGTTTGCAGAAGTCCCGCTAGGCCTCAGGGCAGTTGTGTTCCTTCTGTGATGGCACACCCCCTGTTATAGCAGTGTCTCTCATAGCAGCCCAATTAGGAAGGTACATTATTTAGAGTGTTCTGCTCTGCTATGGTTCAAATAGTCTCTCCAGTAGTATCTCTCCAATCCGGCCCAAAATTTTTTTCTGGACATTTAAAAGTGTCCAAATTAAAATTAGCAAATGTCCGTCCACGCCGATTTTGGTAGTAGAAAATTTTCTATAAATCTGAAATTTGGGTCAGGGGTCCGTTCACGGCCTTGGTTGTATTAGTTGGTCCTCAAAACTTTTCAGTCCGATCGGACCAAACTTGGGCGGGGTCGGGGTTCAAATGTATATTTTGAAAAATGGATTTTCGAGATTTTCGGCGATCTAGGCGTGTAGGGTATCATTGCTTTTATACATATGCAGGTAGATATTTGGGAGTACTAGTCAAGTGAAACAATAGCCTCGAGAGAGCCTGGGCAAGGTGGAGGAGACGATGGCGGCAATGCAAAAGTCATTGGGCATGATTGCAGCTGCAATGGGGGGGTAAATACCCAGTCGATGTTTGGGACCCCCAACCTCCACACAAATCCACCCAAAAGTATATCTCTGGCCAACAAGGTTAGGTTTACGAAAATTAATTACCAGCTGACCTATCAGTCATCCTTTGAGAGCCTGAAATCGAGGTTGATGACTGAAATTGCAAGTCATGGTTGTGGATTCAAAGTTGAGGAGAATCCAGCCATACCACCTGAGTTTTCAGCGGTAGGCGCGGCGATGCTCAAAAAGAAAGTATTGGCCCTAATTGTACAGAGCATCGACGACGAGATGCATAGCCTAGTCCGTTCAGAAAAGGAGCCATTTCAAATGCTCAGGAAATTGGAAGCGACTTGACAGCCTAAAAATCGTCATTATAAGTATGGAATATTAAATAAGTTAAATTCAATGAAATTTGATCGAAAGGCTGAAACGTCAACCGCATTTGTTGCAAGGTTCAAAAGCTTGGTAAGCCAGCTGTCCAGATATGAGGAAGTTCCAAATGAGGACAGGGTGTACAACTTCCTGTTTGCCACCAAGCACGCTGTGCCAGAGTTGTTCACAGCTGAAATAGATCGCCCTGAACTATCGACGATTCAAGTGTTGCAGGAGCGATTTATTGAAATGGGACGACGTCAGGAGGAGGAAATTTGACGTGCTTCCCTTCCTGGCAATGCTCTCTGGACAGAGCAACAACAGAATGGCAACAAAACTCGAAATACCAATGGTCAATACCAAAGAAAAGTTGGCAAGCAACATCATCATAGAAATATGAAACAACACCAAAATACGGGCGAATTGTGTGCTTTAAGTGCAATTGTACTGGGCACAAAACGTTCATGTGTAGGTCGTCTGGATGGTTCTGTTACACTTGCAGGGAGCATCGAAGCAGAAATTGCCCATTGAAGAAGGGCAGCACTGAGTCCAGACAGCCAGCACAACAGAGATTGTTTTGAATGTGTTTTTCGCGATTTCTGATACCTAGGCGTGTGGGGTATCATTTTCCACTAAATGTTGGACGCTGAATCGATTGGAATGAGTCACCAAGCGCCTGGTCCGAGGCAACTCGTGTGAAAGAATTTGCAGAGTTTTTGATCTTAACATCATGAAACATATACTATCAAAATTTGGGCTCAATCAGAGAAGTTAACTTTATATGACCTTGCGCAACATTACATTGATTGATCATTCAAGGAACAACAACCGAAATGAGGCCGGCAATTTTTGATTAAAATTATTTACACGAGCCGTGAGCTTGATCGGATGAAATTACCACGTTATTAGGAACCTAGCTTGAACATCTCGTTTGAATTAAATTCATGAAATTTTCATGTGTTGTATTTTTGAATTCATCAATCGATCCGACGTACTTCCTCAACACGGTTCATTGAAATTTATTATCGAGGATTATTCACTACAAAAGAAGTGCTCCACGCTTTTCCGAAAGGCAAAAAGCGAATAAAAATAGTCTACGCCAGAGGTAGAGCATTGAAGCTGCGGAATAAATTAGTAATAAAAAACGATCAAGAGATACTCTCCGGTAAAAGCTTAAAAAATGGGCGGTGGACAGCAGGGGCCTGCCGAGCGAGCAAGACCATCCTATCTCACTTTTCGAGGTATCCAGGGGGTGAATGGGGGAGTTTTACTGGTGCTGGTGTTAGAGGGTCGATGGGTTGAGAAGAGAAGGAAAAGAAAGATTGAAAAAATCCTCACCGTGTTTAATCCATTAGCTTTTTCAGTATTAGCATATCGAGGATTTCCTTCAAAGGTATAATGAGGCTCTTCTTGAATTCCTCAAGATGGATTTGTGGTTGATAAATGAATATTATTATTTTAACTTTGGAGGTCGTGATGCTTCGCCTATCAACTCTATCGATCTCCCGTCAGTTGATGATCATTAAACGCTTTCTGTACATCAGATTAAGGACAATATGATGCGAGTAAGCGTTATGAATGAACTATAAGGCCGGTGATCTGGGTTGAAGCCAAGTAGCATTCACGAAGAAACCACTTGATTTATAGCCCCACTTTCAACGGTCTCAAACCACCCGCATTCGACGGTTCTCCTTTTCAAGGCTCAAACGCCTCGAGGATTATCCAAGCGCTGCGAGGGCTTAGGAACCCGCCGAACTTCAGCCCATATCCTTCATCCTTTGGAGGAATCGAGGTGGAACTCAGTCGTTCGCGTTTCGCACTCATCAATTATACATCTCGAACTAATGCTAACCTATTGTCTTCCGAGAGATCATCCTCTTTCGCGGTTGGTGAGCTGCTGCATAATTTGAGGCGCACTCATCCGCTTTCCGGGCGTTTTCCCGTTCTACGCGGAAACAAACGAGGAGAATGATTCATCTGGAAGCGCACTTACCGCACTCTCTCGACAAGGTAGATGTATTTCACAGGTGATTTTAAAATGATCACTTTTCAGACCTACGTGCGTGGCTTTTCAAAATTTCACAAGGAGAAATTGAATCTTCGCCTAATGGATCCTGCCTCCCTTTCGTACGCACTTCTACGTTCAAGGGAGGAGCGGAACAGGGTGTTTTCCGTCACGGACTTAAGTGACGTCATGGCTTTGCCGCGTATTATAAGTATTTATAACATTATATTACAAGAGTAATCGTTGCTCTTTTATAGATTCAACGGCTCAACGCATCTAACCAAATTATTTTCATAGTTATCAAAGGACCTTGCATCACATTTTATTGAAAACGCTGCTTATTCATTCACAGGGGTTGGTTATTCTTCGGACCACGAGCGTGGAGATCATTGGAATTGGAATGGACCATTCCAATCGATTCAAAGCTCAAAATTTACAACTAAATTATACCCCACACGCCTAGGTACTAGAAATCTGGAAAATACACATTCGAAATTGGTTGATGAATACTCATTTTGACCCATAACCTGTCCATGCTTTATTGGATTCAGCGTCCGAAATTTAGTCAAAAATAATGCCCCATACGCCTAGATCGCCGAAAATCTCAAAAATTCAATTTTCGGAATACATATTTTGACCCCTAATCCTCCATTTTTGGCCCAATCCGACTGAAAGTTTCGAGGACCAACTTGAGCTGAAAACAAGTCCCTGACCAAAATTTCAGATTTTTGTAAATTTTTCTACCAGCGAAATTGGCCTGGACGGTGGACGGACACTTGCTTATTTTCATATTTGCACCTTGCAACGCCCAGAGAAAAACTGCTTAAACTGGCTTAACACGTTCGCTGCGGGTCACGCGCTCAGCGCGTGAGCTCTGTTCCAATCTGTGTACGTCGCACGCGCCTGGCGCGTGAAGGCAGCCTTCACTTCAGATCGCTCCTCCAGTATACCAGAAAGTGAAATGGAATATTTTTCTACTTCCCGCGCCAGCTTTGAACCTTCTGAAGGTACTGTAAACGTCGGAGTCAGCTAGGGTGTTGCTAAGATGCAAAAAAATAAGTCCGAAATAGGGGACTGGTTTGGAGTTTTCATGCTATTTTGCATCGTTTTCAGTGTTCCCGCCTCAAGATTTCTTTCAGTGCTTCGCTTTAGTACACGAAATACTTCGGTGCAAGTAGTTTACTCCAAGGTAAATATCTCATGCTATAGCCGCTGGGTTAGGAGCTCGCTTCGAATTTCATTCCACATGCGGCGCACTCGCCTGGCGCGTTCTTATTTCAGATGACTCCCGCACAGCTGCTCAAACGAGAGAAAATCTCAAAAACCCAGATTCGAAATGAGGGTAGATAGGCACCTATTTTGACCAATAACCTCATCCAGAGGGTGCCAATCATTCCAGAACCCATTTCATTAGATTCAACGCCCAAAATTTAGTCGAAAATGATACCCCACGCGTCTAATTTACCGAAAATCTCGAAATTCCATTTTTTGAAAGCACATTGTGGATTTCGCATGGAATTTGAATTTTAGACAAAATGGAGTGCGAGTTTTGTTGTGTTAAGGAACCAAAAAATTAACCATTATCATCAAGACTTGGATGTTATTAAAATTCGTCCGATTCTGGAATGCACTTAACATACGAGTGTTCTCATAAACACAAATCATAGCTTATTGTTAAATTTCCGATGTATGAAGCGCATAAGAGTTCATTTTAAACTGTGAATGAGGTCAAAATTTTTGAAAAGGTTAGAAATAACGTGGAAATAAGGTTTGGATACGTGTTTTTCCAATGAGAAAAAATTTTTTTTTGAAATGCTGAAAAAGGTAGGTTTATGACGAATAAAATGTTTTCTTGGGAAGAGAAAGATCGGGAAGCCCCGATCGTAAACGTAAATAACCTCAGAACGAAAGTTAGAAAAAAAAACAATAATTCATCATTGTCTCCAGATAAGTCATTGAGTCTTTGAGCGGGGCCTCGCATCATTCATCATCGTTGAAACCACTCAAAAATGTGACAACGCTTAATATTGGTCTGTCACGGTTCTCATGGTTGGGTTTTCCTATCATTTTTTTTTCTCTGACAACAAATTCTGAAAATTCTGTGCCCTTGATGTCAAAACAGGTTTTACGTGGTCCGCTCTGGGAGGGGGGAGTGTGGATATCGGCGCCTGGTGGTATAAAATATCCATTTGTGCTCCGATACGCTTAAAGTGATCTTCAATTCACGTGAGTTTACCCAACTACCTTTTGTTAAATTAAGTGATAAGAATAATCAACTAAACATAAACGTATTTTTTCAGCAGAATGTTTCTGAAAAAAAAAAAATAAATAAATAAAATAAAATAAAATAAATAAAAACTCAACATAGCATAAATAATACGGGGTGTCCCCAAAAACTCCCCCCTCCTTCTAAAATCGTCATTTCGGAGTTTTTGAAAATTTTGGCATGGCGCAAGAGACACTAACTTTTTCATTTTAAATGGGAACCCCAATTTCTTATTAAAAGATTCGGATTCTCTCAAAATTTCATGAAAATTTGATCCCTCAACCAACTATTTTCATTGCGAGCAATCAAAGTTGCTCAACCCCAATTTTGTCAAGTAGTACGGCACATAAAGTTTCATTGTTTTTAACGCTGCTTCACGTGATGCTACCCGTTACTTGATTAGACTCAAAATAAAATAATGACCAAAATCGGGTGGAGGGGGGAGTACCTACAAATTTATAATGTTGTACGTGCAAAGAAAGATAATTTTTCTCCTGCGAAATAAATAAATTTTGGTCATTATTCTGCAGCAGTGAATTGATTCAAACCAAGAAACGAATGGCATCACGTGAATCAGCGTTAAAAAACAATAAATATTCATGTGCCACGCATTACAGTTCACCATCATCCACAATTTGACAATTTTGGGGTTGCGCAGCTTTGCGTGCTTGCTGAACCGATTGCGCGCAATCAAAAAACATGATTGGGAGATCAAATTTTCGTGAAATTTCGGAGTTGCGCATGGTGCGCAAATATGGTATTTGAGATAATTGCAAAAAACCATAATAAATTCAAAATACATTTTGAAAAACTCCAAAATAACGATTTTAGCGAAAGGATGAAGGGGAGGGGGGTTTGGGGGCACCCGTACCTACATCATTTTTCCAGCAAATTCACCAAAATCTAGCGTAGACTGCAACGGGACTTCAATTTACATTAGAGGAATCATTTGTCATACCTATCACATTCGGTTGTCATTGTGGAGCCAACTACTTGTACTAGCATGGCTAGTGAGCCAACGACTTGTGTAAGCGATGCGCCAAACACGTTAGGCAAGACGGATGTATCCTGCAATGTAGTTGCATGGCAGGACAAAGGACAAAACAAAATGCATACCATCTAATACCAGCTTCACCATTGTTTAGGATGTGGCAGATCATTGCAGTGACCCTGGGGATTCTAGCAGCTGGATTGGGAGCACCCCAACCAACCAGCAAACCGACGCCTTTGGAGAAAAACTCTTGGGCTCTTTTGGTGGCTGGCTCTAACGAATGGTACAATTATCGTCATCAAGTGAGTTCTTATTTCTTCTTTTCGTATCCGTCTTCTCCTTAACACTTGGTGCTGTACCAACTCCCCGTTTCAGGCTGACGTATGCCATTCGTATCATGTCATGATTGCTGAAGGTATCCCACCAGAGAGGATTGTCGTTATGATGTACGACGACATTGCGTACAATTCTGAGTGAGTCAAATTGATTTTGGTTATCAATTCCATTTTAAAACAATTGCTATATGATCAATGCATCTTTATACTTTCCATGGTAGAAACCCAACTCCTGGTGTCATCATCAACCAACCAAATGGCACTAATGTTTACGCTGGTGTGAAGATTGACTACAAAGGAAAAGTATGTGCCTACCAAGGTTATTTTGACAATTTCGTAGCCTACTCGTTTTGCTTGCTTTTCAACATTTGGGATCGATTGCCCAGAAAAATGCCGATTTTTCCCTTCCTCTCCTATTTTGTTGTTCTCCCTACAGACTGGATCCCCTCCTCCACATTCCTCTCAATTGCAGGGTCCTCGGCAAAGCACATGGGTTCTTTTGCAAGGCTCATGTTTTGTTCATTTTAAGGAGTCAAAATGTGTCGATTCCAAATCCAAAATGTCCGTTCACCGTCTGTTGCTGTTTGGGATAAACCGATTGGTTTTGGAGATTTTTAGTGTCTCAGAGTGTGAGGCATCATTTCAGTCCGGCGAATGGACCGAAATGGATTTCGATATGATTACCATAACGAGTATGGGTGAGTATGGGCATTATTTGAAAGGGAGTTCCAAGATATTTGGGATCTAGACGGGATTGATATATTTTTCTATATAATTTCAAACGCTTAGTCGAATCAGATGGAACCCCGAATGATGGGAGGGTAGAACCTGTGGAGTAAGAAGAATTAAAATCACAGGGGTTGTTTATTCCTTGGACCAGGTTCATAGAGACTCATTCCAATCGATTCAGCGTCCAAAGTTTAGTGGAAAACGATATCCCACACGCCTAGGTACCAGAAATCTCGAAAACACCCCCCCCCCCCCTACCTCTCCCCCGAAATTGGTACAAAAATAATTTTTTCAATCCCCAACATGGCCAATACGCACCTCTGATGGGCACCAGTCGACCTGAGCCCCATCTCAGTGGATTCAACGTCCACAATTTAGTCGAACATGTCAACCCACATGTGTGGATCCTCTAAAAATTTTCGAAAATCGAGTTTTAAAATGCACATTTTCATCTATACCCTCCCCTTATTGAACCGATCGGGCTGAAACGTTTCGAGGACCAACTAGAGCTGAAAAGAGGTTTTTAACTGGAAATTCCAAATCATTAGAAAATGTTCTACTACCAAAAACAGCGTGGATAGAGGAGCGTCTCCATTTTGGCTTTGTATTCAGTCTTCGAATAATCTCCCCAAATTGCCCCACTATTTGACAATTTGCGTTTTCAGGTGTCTAAGTCAAGGGCGAATTTTATTATAACGGATACCTAGACGTGCCAATCTCACTCGTTATTTTAATTTTATTGAGTTCAAAAAACGTCCATTTTGTTTCTTTCAGGACGTCACTCCCCAAAACTTCCTCAACGTACTGAAAGGTGACAAAAACGCTCTGAAGGGTATTGGAACGGGACGAGTCATTGATAGGTGAATACGTCTCTATTACAAGTAGAACCTAAATTCTTTGAGAAATTAATTTTGATTAAGATTCACTAAACAAAGCGTATTTTTCCAGCACCAACCGCGAGAATGTTTTCGTGTATTTCGCCGACCACGGTGGTGTGGGTATACTTGGCTTCCCTGACGATGTACTTCCTGCTGATAATCTCACAAGAACTCTGAAGTACATGCATCAGAACAAACGTTTCAACAAGGTAGGGAAACTTATAGGAAGACAGTATAATAAGCTATTTCTGTAACAGTGAACTTATCAGTATGCCTTGTACACAGCTCATTTTCTACGTTGAAGCCTGCGAATCTGGATCCATGTTTGACAACCTCCTCCCAGAAGACTCGGATGGTGATTCATTTTATTTATTTGTTGTGACGTCATTGAGTTATTTATAAGTGTTACTGCTCACTGCTAGGGATTTGGCGATGGAACTACTGCTTTCAACGTGAAGCAACCCTCCATAAGTGCGAGGACTGCCCGGAATGTTGAAAAAAATTGTTCAAAAAAGTGGAAGGCAAGTGGGAAGGTATTTTTGGGTGTTCTACCCCTTCATAACACCCAAAAACGCTCCTATATGGGCCCGACCATCTTGCAATAGTGAACTGGCTTGTCACAGTATTTATGAAGAGGACCCTCTACCTGCCCTTTGTTGGCATGGAGCAGTTGAAGAGCTTTTTGAACAGAGGCATCACTGGAGATGGGTTTTGGTAATAGGAATTGGATGCCAAAGTAAGGTTCCAAAGCAAAGAAACCAAGGACCCCGACAATGCCCCAGCCCACACACATATTTTTTGACTTGCGCGTGAGTTTTTGACTTGGAACTTGGTGGCTGAACACCCCACTATTCGTCAGGTTTGGCACTGAGTGATTTTTTTTGTATTCCCAAAAAACACGTTGGTGCTATGGGGGTGGCATTTGGGGGATATTGAGGTGAGACAAGAAGAGAAACAAGCAATGACGAGACAGCTGAAGGACCTGGAACCACAGGACTTTTGGGTTGGTGCAAGTGCATTGTGTCAGGGAGGGAGTATTTTGAAGGGGACAAACTCGATTTACCTGCAAAACACATTTATACAAACATTCTGGGCAGTTCTTAGGGGATTAGTGCATTCCGGGAGCCTTATGGGGATTAGCGCAGTTGCGACACGGCATTTTGTGTTGATTCTCGCTTGTTTTCTAACAATGGATACTACTGTACTCAACTTGAGGGTGACCATAGCAGTGAATTAATGAATCAATTCATTTCCAGTGTACGTCATGACTGCAGCAGCTAGAGATGAGAGCTCGTGGGGCTGGTACTGCCCTGGCGATTACCGCCCAACCACCATCAACACTTGCTTGGGTGACGAATGGAGTGTGAAGTGGTTGGAACGAATGGACAAGGTAAGTGACATCACACGCCGCCGTGAAGAAAAATATAGGGCTGCACGCAGTGTTTGGACTTGTATATTTTCAATCGCAGGAAGGAAAAGGCACCTTGGAGACTCTCTTCCACCAATTCCAATACCTGAGAACTGCCGTGACTAAGAGCCATGTGAATATCTACGGCGACTTTTCTTTTGGCTTCGACGCGATGACACCCAATCACAACGTGGTCTCTTATTCTGATTTCAAGGCGAGTTGGTTCAGAATAAAACATAGAGCGTCACAGGGTGAGGAACATTCACAACACAAATATATGATTGTGATGTTTCCAGATGGACAGCAACATGGTGGCCGTTGACAGTAGAGACGTCGCTCTTCATCATTTTAAAATCAAAGCCAGCCGCTCAAATGACCGCAAACACCAAGACAACCTGCGAGAGCTCATCAGGGTAAAATTACCACCTACAAGTTCTCCAATATTCCTGTTCTGGCAGTCATAAAGCAGTAAAACAAAGGTTTTCATTCAGCGCCAATTTGTCAAAATGTCGTACAACAACTATTTCTCATATATTTCAGGGACGACAAAAAGTCACAGAGCTATTTGAGGAGTTTGCAGTAGCAATGACGCCAGGAGATCACGATCTCAGGACCGCCATTCTCAACGAGAAGCTTCCGCTGAGCGAAGGAGTTTTCCCCTGCTACAAGTCCCTTCTGGCCCAGTTCCACAGCGAATGTCTTGGCCCAAAAGTAAGCAACTCGAACGTTTTTCTTCCACCAACTTTAAGATACAATATGAACTTATTCAGCGTATTCATAATCCGATTTGATCCCAGATTTTAATACAGTACCAACGTCATTTTTAAGGTGCGGCATAATATCCACTAATATGGCAATTTCATTAATTTATTTTTATGTTTTTTTCAGCACGAATACACTTTGAAACAGTTTTACAAACTAGCCAACATGTGCACTCTCCAACTCGACACTGCCAAGCTGCTCAAACTCATGCCCGACATCTGTGCTCCGTACAAAGCTGTGATCAACAGCCCCGTTGTGTAAAAAAGTGATCTCTAGAAAATGAAGATTTACCAGAAATGATCGTAAAAAAGTGTTTCAACTTCATTTTCCATTAAAACGACTGAAACAAGTAGGTAGTGATTCTTTCGCATGATTCCCGCAGTACAGAGGTTATCATCAATCATGGATCGCATGATTTTCAGAACACAAAGTGGACCCCTAGATCAAGGTTTGGCTACCAATATATGATGACTGGGACAGACTACACCATTCCTCAGATGACAAATTCACTGTGCTCTAGAGAACAATCATATTCCTTTTCTCCTCCACTCACAAGCAATCCAGACATGAGAATCAGTAGAAGTCATAGTACAATCTTTGTTCGGAATCACCTTTTAAAGCCAACATACCATATTTTGGGCTTCCAGTGGAACATCATTGATTAGAAGATTGAAAACTGGTCAGCAAAATACTAGGAAAAATTACAAGAGATGATCATCTATCAGAAGTGAATAGAAAATGTGGTCTGCAACTAGCGCTCCAACGGACAAATACGCAAGCTCTCCTTATCACAATCCTTCCCGCCCTCTTTCTGCGCTCCAATCATATTCCTTTTCTCCTCCACTCACAAGCAATCCAGACCTGAGAATCAGTAGAAGTCATAGTACAATCTTTGTTCAGAATCACCTTTTGAAGCCAACATACCGTATTTTGGGCTTCCAGTGGAACACCATTGACCAGAAGATTGAAAACTGGTCAGCAACGTACTAGGGAATTACAAGAGATGATCATCTATCAGAAGTGAATAGAAAATGTGGTCTGCAACTAGCGCTCCAACGGTCAGATACGCAAGCTCTCCTTATCACAATCCTTCCCGCCATCTTTCTGCGCTCTGGCACACAATTTTCAGTGTTTTTGCTGCTAGAAGGTAGAAAGACCTTTTCCTTTTTTTCAAAAAGTACATTTACAAGTCTATAAAATGATACCAGTCTGCAAACGTTCAAAATTAATAAGTAGGCACACCAAATGCATCGAGTTTACGAATATTCCGCCTACTAACAGCCTCTGAAGTCTCCCTGACAGTCCCTTTCTCCAAAGAGAGGTTTGTCTCTTTCATGAGTAATCTTCATGAAAAGGTCCAATATTTTTTCCAGATTAGGCCACTATTTACCGTTATGCCAAACAGCTGCTTAGCAGTAAAAGTCTCCCTCGCCCTTCTAAAGAAGTATTTACCAGATTGGGATGTAGTCCTACCTCTTTTGCTACACATTGCCGTGTTTTTTGTTGTGTTGGCTACACTCATATTGAATAACCTGTGAGCTAGGCGTTTTAAGATAACTCTTATCAGTCAGCTGGTGATTCCCCTTTCTGAGGGGAATTGGTCACCATGAGGGGAAGAAAAAGGGGAATTGAGGGAGACTCCACGTTTATCTTACTTGGGCATTTGTGATAAACTGCCAATGTGCATCGAAGCTATTTTTAGGGGACATGGTAGAGAATTGTTGGTGCTAGTTGAGGGGAAAATCACGATTCTATGTGGGGGATTCGAATTCAGGGAGTGGAAGCACTATGATTCCCTTCTGGCAAGTGCTTTTGGTTACCTCCTGAAATGTAAAGTTCCAGAGACCCAGACATGAACTAAAGAGGGGAAAAGCAGTAGAAATCTGTTGTCAAAATTATTATAGAGAGGCCAATTGTGACAACGAGGCACTGGTTCCTTGCATGTTTTCATGCAAAAGGTCAACCTCTCCGAATTCGGCCCAAATTTGTTTTCTGGACGTTTCAAGGTGTCTGGACCAAAAAATCAAATTTTGTCCGCCGAACGCCGTCCGGGCTTTTTTCGGTAGTAGAAAACTTTCTAAAAAACTGAAATTTGGGTCAGGGGTCTTTCCCCGGCTTAAGTCGGTCCCGATCAGACCAAATTTAGAGGGGTAGGGGGTTAAAATGTGTATTTTGACAAATGGATTTTTGGCAATCTAGGCATGTGGGGCACCATTTTCCACTAAATTTTGGACACTGAACCCAATGAAATGGGTCCCGGAACGATTGGCGCCCTCTGGATGAGGTTATGGGTAAAAATGGGTAATTTGAATGTGTGTTTTCGAGATTTTTGGTACCTAGGTGTGTGGGGTATCATTTTCCACTAAATTTTGGACGCTGAATCCAATGATAAGGGTCCCAGAACGATTGGCACTTACTGGAAGAGGTTATGGGTCAAAATGGGTGCCTATTACCAATTTTGAATGTGTTTTCGAGATTTCTGCTACCTAGGCGTGTGGGGTATCATTTTCCACTAAATTTTGGACCCTGAATCGATTGGAATGGGTCCATGACCCGCCACACCCACTGTTTCCCCCATTTTCCCCATGTTGAAGAAATTAATCTCCATTTGCCTGGTCCGAGGAATGAATTTGCAGCGTTTTTATTCCTCGTTATCAGAAAAAAATATTGTACAAACCAAGCCATATTATCTGTTTCAACATGTATGAGCATTCAAAAGTCAAAATGTCCCCCTCCTTCAGCTATCAGCCGTCCTCGCTGTACTAGGCTTTCTCAGCTCACTGGTTGAACTGAAAATTAATTAATGGTCATCCCATTACCATGACACAGCTACTTATGGAACCCGGTTATACAAACTAGGTACTCTTTATTGCGGAGGAATTTTTTCTTCCTCAATTCCGCTTCAGCTTCAGTTTTAGCCGAGTTTTGGACGTTCGGTTCTGTATTGTATCGACCGCATTGTGTAGCTTGAGGCAGTCTCCATCAGGCTCACAAAATAAAAGTGGTATATTCCCTTTTATAGCTGCTACCACGTGAGCTCGGCCAATGGCGAATGCTTTAATTTTCCTCACCGGTGCACGCATTATATCGCAACGTGGCAGTTAACTGACTTTTTCCCAAGTCCTCTCTTCCCTGGCTTGTTTTAACCTAATTAAAGAATCTTTAATTTGGCTATTAGCGGGTAAGCCTTTAATTTGGGCAAAGCCTTTCGTCTGACCGTAGAGTCCCACAAAGTGAACTTTGTCCCAATCTTGATGGACTCTCAATTCTGAATCTCATTACGTGATTTTGATCGAAATTTCCAGCCGAACAACCGTCGGCCGGATTAACTTCATCAATTTTCCTTCCGTCTTGCTAATTACGTTTCCTTTTGATCAAGCGATGACGGGAGGAAGATGAAACCCCGATTGAGCGTGGGCAGTTCGCTGAATTGGTGGATGTGCCGGCAATTCGAAAAATGCCAATCGCATTTACAAGGGAACGCTCGCAGGGGAATATTCCAAGGATAATACCAATATTCGTTCACGTTGTTTGAAGGTAGGCGAATGAAATGAACAAAATAATCTATCAGTAATTATCCAATATCCGAGAATGTCGAAACTGTTTTTGTAGACCAACGGATTATCGCGGCCTAATTATCAATGATCGATCATTGACGAACCATTTTCGGTTCAAGAGCCAGTATTCAACAATTCCACGGTTTTTCAGTCCACTTTTACGCTAAATCGAGTATCTCTCGAGGAAAAACAGAAATAAAGGCGTCAGAGGTGAAGGGGAGGTTAGCGGGCTGGCGGTTTGCCTCAGGAATTGCGACGTCTGAAGTGCAAAGTTCACAGAAAAGAAAAAGTTTTGGGAAAGTAATACTCTGCGGATGGTTGACGCGACTAGTGAGCTAATTTTTACTGCCGAAAACAAGCCGATTTTGGTAGTGGAAAATTTTCGAAAAATCTAAAATTTTTCCGGCTCTAGTTGATCCTAGAAACTTTTCAGCCCGATCCGACCAAATTTAGAGGAGATAGAGGCAAATATGTGTTTTTCAAAAAAATAATTTTTTGAGATTTTCGGCGACCTAGGCATTTAGGGTATTATTTATGACTGCATTTTGGATGCTGAATCCAATGAGACGTGTCCCAGAACGATTGGCGCTCACCTGAAGAGGTTAAAAAATGGGTATCTATCTACCCATTTCGATAGTGGGTTTTCGAGATTTTTGGTGTCTAGGCGTGTTTGGTATCATTTTCCACTAAATTTAGGACGCTAAATCCAATGAGATGGGTCCCAAAACGATTGGCGCCCCCCGTAAGAGATTATGGGTCAAAATGGGTATCCATCTACCTATTTTGAATGTGGGTTTTCGTGATTTCTGGTACCTAGGCGTGTGGAGTATCATTTTAGGGAGATCCAGGAGTAATGACATTAACATAACTGGAGAATGATCCAATTATGCGCTGTGTGCATAGACAGTTGAGAGTGGATTCGATTAGTCTGTAAATATTAACAGATAGCTGAGGGTATATTAATGTTGGCCATGAGACAAGTCGAGTCTTCGCAGTTCAAGAACAAGTTCATCGTCAGTCCCGAAATCCGCCGTTCATTACGTAACTCAAGTTGTTTAGAGATACCGTCCTTTCACAGGGCTGGAGGAAAAGGCAGCGTGGAAAGTCGAGCAAGGCAAAGCGAATGGCGGAACAGGGGAGTCTCTTACATAATAAAACGAACCTCACAAAAGAGGAAGCAAGAAGGGAAAAAAAACTGGTGAGCTACAGCGTCGAGGGCCAGAGGAAACGAGGGGCCAAGGGAGTGAGGAGGAGTGAGAAGTTCACAGGGAGGATGTCCCGGAAAAAGTTGAGGAATATCCCTGTTCAGGGGAACGCCAGAGCCAAGGAACGAGCATTCACAACCAACAACTGTGTGCGCCGGGTGTTGGCTCGAAGTTACGGCGAGAGGTTTTATTGAGCTTTTTTTCCCCTCCAGCATCCTGTCAAGAATCGATAGGAAAGAACCTACCAGAGGAAGCGCCTTGTGGATTTTATTTATAGGTTTGGAAATCTCCAGGAAATATCGTTCCGAGAGGTTTTGAATAGCAGTTTATTGGCGTCCTGAAGTGCTTCCATGTTTTATGCGCTTTTCGTTGAAACGTTTCGAAGGGAAATCGTCGGTAATAAAAACTACTCTGTTGCCTGCGGTGGAGTAGACGCAACGATACATTCTCAACTGTGGAGCTCGCTCAACAGAGTTTGAAAAGGGAGTCCGAGCCGTGGGCGCGTGCGATGAATGAAACAAGCTCGGAGACGTAAAATCCATTTTATAAAATCCAAACACGAGAACTGGGGAGAAATGGGATACAACGATTCAGAGTCGCGGCTTTAGTAAGAACGCCTACCTACGCCAACGGATTTGAGTGAGTGTGGAGGGGGACGACGTTTCTATTTTACTCTTTTTTTAAGGCTTTTTTGCTTCGTCTGTTTAATAAACAAAACATGATTTATAACACTTCAGTTTCCAAGTACATAAAGGACTTCCATCAAGAACTAAAGCAAACCAGGACATCATAAAGTTAAAGAACTCCCCCTAGACCATAATGGGTCGGATAAAGGTATTATAGATCCCAACTGTGTCTCTCTTGGTATGAATATTAATTTATCAGCTAGAGTAGCGCCCATGGAGCCAAATAGTTCTCAGAATCATGATGACAAGCCACGTACTGATCAGTAGTATTCACAAGAAACCAACTTTGCGATAGACAATTCGGCAATCCAGAACTCAACGGCTCCAAAGGAGGTCGTGCACTGGCCAACCATACCAAAAAGTAGGGGAAGATGAGTGTTTGAGATGTTTCATAAAATGCCTAGTTGTCTCAAGTAGAATGAGGAAAGAAATTAACCCAGCAGGAACCACGTGAATTCCCTGGACCCAACCACCCACGTTGGGTGGAATCCAACCCAGCATGATATTTCATGATTTTCAAGTTGAATCCTAAGAATATTTGGTAGGAAAGGAATAAAACATTTTTCTGTCAATTGATTTTTTATTACAAGATGGAAATCACGAAAAAAGGTACATAGTTTCAATCTGAATCATCATTATTCAGGCAGCCATTACAAATTACTTTTTTATGCTCACCACATAAGCATTTTCCGCATTTTTCACAGAATGCATAGCCTTTCCTATCCTTTGTTTTGCTCCCTTCATTACACACATCACATCTTCTCGGTTTCCTTGTACCCTGTGGTTGAACTGGACGTTGAGGTTGCTCTTCACCTAGATAATGTTTGATTGACAAGCGAAGCATTTTGGGAATTCTGGCATTTTGGGCTCTCACCTTCAAACATGGTTCAACTGCTCGACTGATGGCGGCTGCAGCTCGACTGATGACGTCGGCATGGGAGGGTACTGAAATGGAGGGGGAGATAGGAAACGTTGGCGCATGCGCAGCTTGAAAAGAAAAATGCTTGGGTGGGATTCCACCCATACGTGGTTCTTACTGGGTTAACAACGATAAGAATGAGCAGAAGGAAAGAAAAGAGACAGCCTCAGCAAAAGCAGCTTTTGCAGCAAAAGATGCAAGGTAACTTAGTGAACAAAACAACCCATCGAAAAGTTAGAAAATGAAGGAGAATTCCCTGTCAATAGAATCAACCCCCGAGCCTTCTCTCATATGTTCCATATTGCTTTTAAATTGGTTAGCAAAAATCGAAACCAGCAATAAAATTTAAATTATGCAAGAAAACTTCACGAAAAAATGCTCCAATCAAGGGGAAGACCTTGAAGGCGAACAAGTATTTCTTGTATGCTCGCCATGCCTGATGGAATATCCATCACAATATTCTTTAAATGCTATAATGCAGTGATTTTATCAAGTTTTAATTTAACACTCGCCTGATTTCCGGATATGCCAGTCCTTCAGAAGGCTGATTTACTTTCGAAACTTGAAGAATAATGGAGTGGCTTGAATGCAAGTTACCACTATCTTCCAAATTTTATATCATGTTTCATATTGAAAAAGTTATAATCAAACATATTGCTGTTTATTGAAAATGTATCGCTCACTTGGGTAAAAATTTGTTTTATTCACTGCTGATTACAGGTTCCTGAAAGGGCCGAAAATTTGAATTGGGATGCCGATAATTGGTACTTTTGGGTGCCGAGTTATGAAAAAATATCGTCTAAAACTGGATCATGCTGCTCTTTCGAACCCTTACGTCGGGGTAGCGGTCAAAATGTGTTTATCGGAAAATGAATTTTTGATATTTTCGGCGACCTAGGCGTTTGGGGTATTATTTTTGACTGAATTTTGGATGCTGAATCCAATGAGACGCCTCCCGGAACGATTGGTGCCCACCGGAAGAGATTATGGGTCAAAATGGGTATCTGTCTACCCATTTCGAAAGTGGGTTTTCGGGATTTCTGGTACCTAGGCGTGATTGGTATCATTTTCCACTTAATTTTGGACGCTGAATCCGATGAGACGGGTCCCAAAACGATTGGCGACCCCCGGAAGAGGTTATGGGTCAAGATGGGTATCCCTCTTCCTATAATGAATGTGGGTTTATTCGATTTCTGGTACCTAGACGTTTGGGGTATTATTTTCCACCGAATTTTGGGTGCTGAATTGGTTCGAATGAGTCTCCATGCTTCTGGTCAGAAGAACAGGAGACCCATGTGAATGAATTTGCAGCGTTTATATTATTACAATCACAGAAACCATCGAAAATATCCTTCAGAGTGCCAAAAATGGGGGTATTCACCTACAATACATGATTCATAACATGGCACAAGATGCGAACTAACTGACCGCAGAAATTTTAATTTTTATTATAATATAAAATTAGCACTGTTTACAAGGTTAGAGAGCTTAATACTTCGTATTGATACTGGCGCATCTAATTTTTGTTTAACTTTTATCTTAGTGGCACATTGGAAGTAAGAAAGGAAAACTACGGAGTACTTTTTTTCTCTTCAAATTAGACCACCTTGCGACATGTCAAATGACGATACGAAGGGACGTCTTGATTTCCACAATCGTCTAAATTCTGTTGGGCCGAGAGAAAATGGGAGTGTCATATCGAATGGTGGAACTGACAGGGCAATCCCCGGAAAAGCGAAGAACTGAAGTCGCCGTTCGATCTACGTGAAATAGAAGAAAAACCTTGGCTCGCGCTGAGCCTTTCTGTTTGAGAAGATCCGGGAAATGTCCTCGAGAGGAGTGCCGTATTGAATGAATTGTTTCCGGCTCGGTGGGCAGTCTCGGATTCGATCGTTCGGGATTTATTCATGAAAGATGCATACCACGGCGAAAAAGTGACTTCCGTTAACTCTATGAAGTTTTGGCGTTGAAGGGTAAAACCAACAAACTTCCCTTGACTCAAAATACTTCAAAAATTCGACCGAAGGGTTGAAAAGTTGTTTCCTTGAGTGACAATGAATGAGGCATGACTCGGGAAAACGAAGAAGAATAAGAAGGCTAGACGATAAAAATGCCATGTTCCTTCTTGGTTGGTTAATCCTTGAATAATCAACTTAAATTTTAATGCAGAAGTCATCTTCTCCGATTCAAAATGTGTTTTCAAAAAATGGATTTTCGAGATTTCAGGCAATCTGGCGTGTGGGGTACCATTTTCGACTAAATTTTGGACTTAATCCAATGAGACGGTTTTTGGAACGATTGGAGCCCACCATAAAAGGTAATGGGTCAAAATGGGTGCCCATTTACCCATTTTGAATGTGTGTTTTCCAGTTTTCTGGTGCTTAGGCGTGTGGGGTATTGTTTTCCACTAAATTTTGGACGCTGAATCCAATTAAATGAATCTCGAAACGATTGGCGCCCTCTGGATAAGGTTAAGAGTCTTAATGGGTACCTATCTACCCATTTCGAATGTCTGTTTTCGAGATCTCTGGTACCTAGGCATGTAGGGTGTCATTTTCCACTAAATTTTGGACCCTTAATCTATTGGAATGGGTCAGGGACTCGCCATACCCAGTCATGTTGCACATTATAGAGTTCCCCGTCATCTACTATTTGACAATTTTGGGGTTGCGCAACTTTGCTTAACCGGCTGCGCGTACCTAATAAAAAAAAATTGTTGAAAGATTAAATTGTTATAAAACTTTGGGTAGAACCCGAATCTGCAATTGAAAGTTGAGGTTCCTATTTAAAATAAGAATGTTAGTGTTAGTTGCGCGGGGTGCGCACATATATGCAATTTGTCTGTTTGTCCACCCTCAGACGTTTAACTCAGATGAATATGCTAAAGTTTTTTTTTTTTTTTTTTGGAGATAAAAAAGGAAAAGTACGTATTTTTGTTTATGGTACTAGCATGATATTTATAATTTATTGATTTATGGTGGAAGCATGATATCGCTAAATGATGTTAAAATTTGTTAAAAGTTGGAGTGAGTTTGTTCTGAACTCTTCTCGGGGGTGAAGCACGTGTTCATATAAATTCAGGAACAAGGAATTAATTTGGTTTTTCCCCTTCATTTCTACTCTATTTTGGTCTGCTAAGTCTTTCCTCCCGAATATTTGGCTTTCGCTCTTTAAGAGGGGCTGCTATTGGACGAAGATGGTTGAAAAGGGGGCTGGCGTTTCTTCGGGAGCCTCATGTATAGGAATGCCCTGTTTATCACGTAAATATTCTCCGGCTTGAAAAACGGGCTGGAGAGTTAATGGAGAAAAATACAGACGCTCCGAGAGGCAGAACGGCTGATGCAGTGTTCTCACAGACGTTGATCACGACGCCTCTAAATCGTGTTTTCTCCACCATGAACGACGAGAGCCCGAGTAAGATGTTGTTCTGCCCTCGGGAACCCCTATAAAATCATCATACGAAGGCAGTGCCTACAAATGAACGAATTTCCGCTTTTACTCCGCTCGCCGAGGCCCACCTTTCCAAGTTTGAGATCTAAACGGATGGTGTGCGCACCTATAGTACAATTCTGCATGGGAATTGTCGTGAATTTCCACACATTGGTTGAAAGGCGAAAAGGTTTTCCTGAAATGGAATCGTGGAAGTTGGCCTTGGTTGTAATTGTAATTCAGGATTAACTTTGCTGATTTGAAAGGTTAGTGATTGTCGAGAGTGGGTTCTGTGGGATATTAAAGAACAAATTTTCACCCATGCCCAAGGTACCACCGTTTGCGGCAACCGGTTCAATGTACATCCCCAGGTCCCAAAATAACACCGAAAACAGCGGAGTGATAATGTCCAAGGACCATTCGGAGCCGGGAAGGCGACACTGGCCAAAACTTCGGATTTTCAGCACTAATCTTGTTGACAAAAGAGCAATTTTGATTGATTTGGAGGTTTGCGTCTGAGACATAAAATCATAGTTCATGCAGCGACCACAAACACCACAATGATCAAATTTTCCATTTCCCTCTTGATGATGAATGGAGTGGTGTCAAGGCTGAGTCCTGGCGCTGACTTCTGTTCGCTGACGATATGAAGGTTTTTCGCCATATCCACTCTGCTGCTGACTGCGGGATTCTTCAGGGATCACTTGCCAACTTGGACCATTGGTGCATGGAGTTCCTGAACCCTGCCAAGTGTTCCATGGTTTCTTCTTTCTGGGTGGGGACTGCATTGACTTCGGTTATTCGCAGTGCCAGCAATCACTGACCTGAATGGTAAGTTTGAGGGACCTGGGTGTGTTGCTGTTGGGCGACTGACCTCCTGAGAGCACATTGCAACAACTGCTAGTAGAGCAAGGAGACCATTGTGGTACCTGAAAAGGATCACGAGGGGATTAAAAAGTATTCCAGCACGCTCTACAAGTCTTTTGTCCTACCGATTCCGGAGTACGCATCAATGGTCTGATACCCATTCTACGACGTCCACCGTTATTTCATTGAGAGGATGCAACGTAACTTCCTTCACAATGCCGCCTTCAAATGTGGGATTCCTTCAGGGAAAATTGACTACAGCCAGCTGCTGCCTGTCTATCTTTTGGATCCTCTGATACTGGGGTGAGTGACTGTGGACCTAATCTGCCTGCACAAGCTCCTGAACGCCCGTCTAGACTGTCCAGCCCTTCTCTCGAACATCTCGGCGGACCGTGAGTTGCTGTGCAATCCAGTTGCCTGTTTTATGTCCCTTTCTCGGCCACGAATTCTCTGCAATATCGTCCGTTGAGCAGAATCCTCTGGTCGGCCAATCTGCTGCTGAACCTCCACCCGGACTCCCAGAGCACCCACAAGCACCTGGTTTGATCTTTCCCGTGCACCTTCGTGCAGCCTGTGGCTTCCCTCAAGGACCTTTGTTGCGGAAATACTACGTTATGTGAAACACGCGTAGAACTTAGCGTTAGACCAACAACTGAAATTTCATTAAATACTCGGATGCTTTCATCGTAGATAAGACCTTATTAGATCGTATTGTAGAATCAAGAATTTTGAAAATTAATTCGATGAGTAAGCCTCCACAAAGCCGTCCCGCACATCACAGGGCTCACGTCCGTTCACGTTCCACCGGTCGTCATGCTGCACCAGATGACGGCTGGTGAACTCGCGTGTAAAGCCAGCTCAGCTCATTGAGGTATGAGATTCACCTGGGAGCAGATTGCCCCTGCCAGATGTTACAGACGGATTCAGCGTCACAACGCATGCACCGTTGGTCTCGTTTTAAGGCAAAATAATCGAAATAAACTTTCAGTAACGGTTGTTCCACACTTTGCACTTTGCGTGACGTAACCGGTTAAATCGTGGAAAGAAAGTAGGAGGCTTCACACTTTAATGGGGTTTAGGTATAGGTTAAGATAATTCAAAAACAAATCTCCTCCATAAAAACACAACATACTAGTATAGGAATGAGATAACCTCTACTTACAGGGTACATTGCTGCCTCACTGGGGGGATTTATTGTCTAAAACCGGTAAAGTAAAGCAGGGCTTTGTGATAGTAGACGTCGCCTATAAATACGGTGGTGGCGCGATTGATTAAATATTTTTTTACTGATAAAAGCCAACTTTAATTTAAATCATTCCAAGGCAAACCGCTACGGGGAATTACCCCGCTAACTTGTTTTATTTGCGACGGTAGAAATGGGATTTTTGTATAAAGAGAGTTTAGCATTTAATGAAACTGTTCGGTTTTCAGCACGACATAGGGATTCCTAGCTCATATTGCGACCACCCCTTGTAGATTGGGAACATGCAATAAACGTCAGCAATTAAATACAATTTCCATCGTTCCATTCGTTTGTAAACGCGTTCTCCAATATGACCACGCACTTTTCTATTATGACTGTAGCGTGAAACACTTTTTTTGTGTGTTAAACGATGAGATTGCCATCCCGGAGTAATTTTTTTCGTGATTTACACTACTATATTGGCTCCGAGGGGTGACCGATATTTTGATTACAAGGCGAAAAGAAAAAAACAACGGGTCAGGGCTCTTCGGGTATTTTGATTTACTGTTTTCCACCAACTCGGCAACGAGTTTTATTTTGATTTACGTTGACTCATTTTTCGTCGTTTTAGTATCGTGATAAAGCTCACGGATGTCGTTGGAAAACGTCAACTCTGTTCCGAGAGCGCTCTTTGTGATGACACAGGCCCAACGGAATTTGTTCGCACGAAACATAAATTTCGTAATGGAAGAGCTTGAAGAGTTGAGAATTATGAACAAGGGGGAAGGCAAGTCAACGACTGAACGTTATCATCCTTTTTTGTCACGGTTCATCAATGGAATGATACACCATGTATTCGTATTGAAATACACACGGGTTGGTTATTCCTCGGACCAGGCGCATGGAGACTCATTTCTTCAACAGGGGAAAATGGAAACAGTGGGTGTAGCGGATCCCGGTCCCATTCCAATCGATTGAGGGCCCAGAATTTAGTGGAAAATGATACCCCACATTCCTAGATTGCAAAAGCATTCGGGGACGGGGGAAAACCAGTGGACACAAAGTGTCCCTTACTCATGAAAATGAATCCCACACTCCTAAGTACCCGAAAATCACGAAAACCGACTTTCAAAATAAGCAGGTAGATACCCATTTTGATCCAAACCCCCCTCCAGTGGGTGCTCATCGGTCTGGGAGCCATCTTTATTGATTCAGCGTCCATAAGTGGAAAATGATACCCCATACGCCTAGGTCGCCCAAAATCTCAAAAATCCATTTCTTGAAGAACCCATCCACATGTTAGTGGTCATTATTGTTGCGACATTACACTTGCACCAGTCTCCTGGGCAACCAGCATTACAAGGTCTCAGTAGAGGGCTGAGGGTCACTCTCAAACATTCCTGCATCATATCAAATTGGCTGGAACCTTCCCACTTGCTCGAAACAACACATTGAGCTCCCAGAACCAGGGAAGACTCGAGAAGGTTCTTGGCCTAGGGAGCGAGCATAAAAGGGACCGAGGAACGCTGCAGATTGCAGTTCAGTTTGGAGTCCAAATATAGATAGATGCTTTGCTGTGCCCTGTTATAAATTAGTGTGACAACCACGTTACAACCATATATTGTGTCTTGTGATTGTGTATTTGAGTGAACAATTGTAATAAATTATTTACAAAGAACATAAAGCGTTACATTATTAATTATTTATTCTTTGTTGTTTGATTGGTAAATTTTTAAAATACTCATTTAGTCCGTTCATTCACTCTTCACCAAGAATTAGCGGTAGTAACGATCCGCTGAAAATCACCTAAATTTGTTTTTGCCACTTCTGAAGACCAACCAAAACCAATTCTAAAAATTCCAAGAAGCTAAAACGCATTTTCGCAAGTGATCAGCATACCTAATTTTATATTATTAAAAGTGAATCTTCATAATAATGCTGGAAAATTTGTTTTGAATTTTTGCAGGACCAAATCAAGACCAGAATAATATCCATTGTTTTGGACTTGATGTATTATTTCAAGGTAATCTGATATTTTGCATAATACAGCTTCAAATGTTATCATGTATCATTTTTTATTGACTCTCGATCACTTTGTAGGTCCAAGACCAAATGGAATGGAGGTGGGGAGTGGATCAAAATGGATGTATTCTCCCCAATATAATTGTTGACGCTGATTTGATTCTATGGATTTTGGACCGATTTCATCTAATGGAGGCAAACAGGTGGCAAAAATTTGTATTTGTGATTTGTATTTTCAATATTTTTGGCTATATAAGCGTGTAGTGAGAGTAATTCATTTGATTTTTCTTTTTATTTTTACAATATTTGCTCGTTTATGAGACAAAATCCGCATTTGCTCTGGAATTCCACTATAATATACCACTTTTGGCTCGTGTGCTGCGGTTTATTCCAAGTTATCGCGACAAAACTGATTTCCAACTCGACTCGTGTCAACAGAATCACAATACAACGAGTAAGCAAGAAAACCCTGTCAACTCCCAAGTTGTCAACTTCCGTTTGAGGCCTCAAGGCGCAACGCGAGATCGACCAACGACACTGTCGGGTCTGTTGCCTTCAGGCTGTTGTAACTTTGGGTAAACTTCGGACCGTCCGAGGGGAAAAAGAAAACTATTCGGACTCTGAAACTTCCCCTGGGAAAAATACGCGGGAGGTTTGTGAGTAGTGAGTGAACAGCGTTTATTGAATTGTGAATTTGACTCTCGTTGACTCACTTGCTTACAAGTACACTTGATACTGACGTCGTAAGCTTCGATGTCTTCTGATTAACGTTTTCTCACGTTTAGCTTTGGTTTCTCATTCACGTTCTTTTTGTGGCTCAGCCGGTGACTACTGAGCGCATTGCAGTCAGCAAGTTGTCTGCTGAGGGCCACCCACCAAAGATCTGCAACGAAGTGCATCCATTTGGGAGTCGTTTCCGCAGCCCCGCCATACGGCTTGCAAGCTTGGCTATTCAATAATTGAATGAGACTAGCTCAGATAGAATGAAGGTTGAGATAGGCAAGCACGGTGTAGAGATGCAAGCCATATGGCGGGGCTGCGGAAACGACTCCCAAATGGACGCACCTCGTTGCAGATCTTTGGTGGGTGGCCCTCAGCAGACAACTTGCTGACTGCAATGCGCTCTAATTAATTATTAATTCGATCCAGATACGACTCATCACGCTCATTAAGCTGTGGACTCAGGTGGATGCGAACTTGGATGCCGTTGGACACACTAGACATATTGTCTTCCGAGAAAGAACAAGGAACCTCCAAAGGAATCAGGTGAAGGGGAGAATGGTGGGGTTTGTTGTAGCAACTACATGTCACTTCAGGAATGCAACGCGTAAGAATAAGCGTCTATGGAGGAGCTGCTTCACAGCAGCAACGTAGGAGAAAGGACTTATCAGGTCTCTGAATTTTTTCAGCTTAGCACAAATCAGTTTCTATCAGTTTGTCTCCCTTATTAAGAGCAAATTTTTCTCCAAAGTACTGCTGGGTGGGGTGATTCATACTCAAACAACAAATGCGCCGCAACCGTTCCCTGCCGCAGAAACTTGATCATTTGAAAAAATGGCCGTGTGGCCTGATGGCGTCGCCAATTGGAGTTGCCTGTACCGTTAGTCACTGTCTTGCTTTGGACCAGAGAACAGCTGTCGTTTGCTGTGGAAACCATCTATACAACGGTCATTCATTGCAACCCAACAAGCATTCTCTGTACACTTTGAAATTCGTCCTGGAGGACCAGTTCCCGGTTGGAATTCAGATTTGTCATGGGTTACCAGATTTTTTTGAGAGTAGAAGTGTCACCAGAAACAAAACTGGACCTTCAGAATCCCGGTGACAGAGTACACTCCCTGCGTCGTTTGGTTCGCTAACATGCAGCTGCTTTGGGGATTCCAGATACCACTGTTCAACAAATTCTTCTTAGTCACCATCAATTTCATGGCTGCAGTGCCCGCCAAAATACATGTGAAGCACTGCTCAAAAACCTGCCCTATGACACAGTCGTTTTCATCAGTGATGAGGCCCTTCTCCACATTTCTGGCTGTGTAAACAAGCAGAATACGCGATACTGGAGTGATAACAATCTGGGTGAACTGCACCCGAAGCTCCTCCATTGCGAACGAGTGTGATGTCCCTCACTGTGTGATGAGTACTATTAGTGAGGGGAATAACAGGTACAGGTACATGATACAGGACTTCTTTCTTTCAGCCCTCGAAGAAGTGGATGTTGAGGACGTGTGTTTTTAGAAGGATTAAGCCACCGCTCACACTCCAGGAGCTTCCATGGATTATTTGTTGCACGTTGTGAAACCTCAAATGACTGAAGGTGTTTATTTTTTAGGTTGTGCTGATGTACCGCAAATGGGCAACATGTGCTGACCATTTAAATTGACGAGATGCTCAAAAGGATCTAGTTTACTCGTCTGCCGACATATGCCTTGTTTAGCAATCACTCTTCCAGGCTGATCAATGACCAAGGACATTGCTCAAAGGGCAGGCCTTGTGTGGAACCAAGGGGCCAGGAGCCCTTCTCTATTGTCAAGTTGACACCTCAGTTTACTGACCCCCTAGTGACAGACCATCATGGAATCCTATTGGTTAATACTTGATTTCTATGATTTCCTCATCTAGTTCCAATTCCTCCCGCTGCCTCAGAAGGCGCCACTTCGACGGCCTTCTCTAGTTGCTTGGGTTGTCTGTAAGTCTACCTCCCAACCTATTCTATCTCATTGTACAGCATTCTCCGCCTCATGTGGCATACTCCTGTGGCAGCCTTTGTATTATGTGTGTACAAAGAGAGCGCCAATCTTGTTCAGTCTATTCAAAGATTTGAACTCATTTTCAAGAACCCTGCCATAAGAATCCATTAATTTTTAATATGCTGAACCAATTTTGCTGGACCTCTAAATTTGCCCTCACAGAACAAGGACCCAATTCTCACCCCAATCTATAAATAACATTCCAACAATAAACGTTGTGAAAAGGCATTAAAATGTGTAGCAACCAAACTATTTTGCTGGTACGTGCTATCCGCAAAATTGTCCTTAGCATCTAAGTTGTGAATACTCTTTTAACCATGCAGATCTAGTTACAAGTCTCGTGATTTTCCACTCTCCTGGATTTTACTACTGACGCGAATTCCCAACTTTTAGCTAGTTGCCTGCGTCACCTCGAGTTTAAACCCACTGTTCGGAACAACTGACTTTTTCAATTGGTCCCAAAGGAAATCAAGGTAAAAACCACGGCAGAAAAAAAAATTGCGTCCGTAAGGGATTTTGGGAATAATTTAACCGCCAAAATTAAAGTCCCGGTTACAACGGAATATGATTGATGTAACAGTAGTGTCAGTGGATGGAACTCGAATAAGACAATTCGTTTGAGGAATCATACCTATATTATGTGTTTCTCAAGGTTAGGAAGAAGCACTACTTGTCTCTGCCGATAAATAAATTATGCGGTATCATCTTTATGGCTCTGTTTGTGGAGTAAAGTGAAGTGAAGGACTTTCACCGGCTTGAAACTCCCAATAAACGACTCTGTGGCTCACAGTTGAAAAATGGTAATTGTGGGTAGGTAGGTATATCGTCGCTTCAATTCCCATTCACGTCTCCGGTCGAATGATAAATCATCGCGAAATGCGCTAATGTCCAATGGGTGCTGTTATTGGGTCGTTGTGAAGCGTCGTTTTACCTCCGCAGCAACTTAACTCTCCCAAGCCAGAGGCCACCTCTTTCACTCTCAGTTCGTGGAGGGCTTAGTTATTTATTGTCCCATTAGGAAAAGGCCGGGAAGACCCCGCGAAGACCTTCCCAAACCGAAGGGGGATAATTGAAAATGTTGAAAGTTCCTCGTGGGGGCATCTGGAAGAGGGAAAAAACGCCCAGAGGCCCGCGAAGGGAAAATGAGAGCCTAAAGGAAATACTGAAGGAGACCTCCGGAAAAGTCGACCATCTCAGCGATAGATGGCAACTTGATAGTCTTTTGAAATGAGAAATTTTTCAATAACTTCAGCAAAACTTCCTTCTTCCGAAGAATGTTCCCGCTGTCGAAAATTCTCGGATCCTCATCGGTAAGCTGCTAATACGAACGAACGAGTAGTAAAATCAATAAAATGAAATTATTGTTACCTATTGACGAAGGAATTAATATTGCTTCTTCACCTGTGATGTTCATTCATTTATTTGGCCATCATTTTTAAAAACGCTGCAAATTCTTTCTCAGGGGTTGGTTACTCCTCGTACCAGGCGTATGGAGACTCATTTCTTCAACATGGGGAAAAAGGAAACAGTGGGTGTGGTGGGTAACGGACCCATTCCGATCGATTCAGCGTCCAAAATTTGGTGGAAAATGATACCCCACACGCCTACGTGCCACACGCCTAGGCGAAAACACATTTTCAAAATGTGTAGATAGGCACCCATTTTGAGCGTGTGGGGTATCATTTCCCAATAAACTTTGAATACTGAATCAATTTAGTCTTTATGCTCCTGATCTGAGGAATAACCAACCCCTGTGAAGGAATTTGCAGCCTTTTGATTGGTTATTCCTTGAATTATCATGCATATCCATTTGTGGTCTAAGTGTGAGGTGTGAGTAGGGTAAATATGACAGTACGGCAACTCGAGGCCCTTTAAGGACTCAAAAGGTCTCGAAAAAAATATGACTGGGTAGAGAATGAACTGGTTCAGGGTGGGGGTAAAGTCAAAATCAGGGTCAGCCCTTTAGGGACGGCAGGAAAAATAGGTTAAGTTTTGGAGAGGAGGAAAGTGTTTGAAGTATCTGCCCTATAAATTGACTGGGAAAATGGCGTCTATAGTGTTTGCAATAGACAGTTCTGTACGGCATCTAACAGAGATAGGTTTGTTTTGCCCTTCAAATTGCCCTTTATTTATGAGAAAATGGCTGCTGAAAGGGAGGCAGGATGACGTGGTACCGAGCGATACAAGATATTATCGCCTAGTCTGCGTGCTTACGAACTTCCAATCAAAACATCCCTAAATATCATCCATCACATTGCGTAAATTTTGCGCCAAAAATATCGAAAATACATTTTTGATATGTGTTTTCGACACATTTTGACCCCTACCCCGCCCAAACTTGGTCCGATCGGGCTGAAATGTTTCGAGGACTAACTAGAACCGGGAACGGGTCCCTGATTAAAATTTCAGATTTTTAGAAAATGTTCTACTACCAAGAACGGCGATTATTCAAGGAATAACCAACCAAAACAACGTCACGGCAAGGGATGTGCTCTGAACACAGGTGAGGGGAACATGGAGCGACTATGGCCTGAGTATTGAAGGAAGTTTGAGAGGCCGTACATTTTTAGGATATTACTTTACGGTTAGCTAGGTTGATCGAAGCTTTATCGGACGATAAAATGGCCAGACCGACAGTTGTACTTCATATTTCGGCTGTTGTCAATTCACAGCTCGCTGAGGGCCAAGTACCTGGCCAGCGGAATCAATTTTCTTAATGCAACCACCATCGACGTGGAAGATGGGAAATATTAATTGAACCTCCCCACTTCACCCTCCACCACAGATGGGTTTCTAAGGAAACGCAGGAACTCGTAAAGTCAATCTAAAGTTCCTCTAAAAGACGCCGTTCGACAGTTACTTCGCAAAATAGAGAAGCACTTCCACTTCTTCTGGTTCATTAGAGATTCTGTTCACTCGCTCGACGCTCGGACGAGACACGGACTGGAACCCAAAAGCCTCTCTCCATCGCCCACTACGCGGCTGCAAAAGAAAATTGTTAAAACGAGGAAGTTGTGGTCGCCATTACCTTTCCAAGGATCTCGAGAGAACTAACGAAGTCGAAAAGTTTCGAACAAGCTCGTCACTCCGCAATCATTGGGATGGTTTAAACATTGTTCACCATTCTTCGCAACGAGGTGTCTTATTCGTGTAACCGAGATAGAACAGGGCGTTTCTATAAAAATCGAATCCCAGACAACGAACTCAACGTCGTATTTAAGCTTGAATGATTAGATTTTTTGCTCCAACAGCAATTTAAAGTTTTCAATAGTTCAAACTGAAACTAGCATTGCGAATATCACACAAAACCACAATTCTCCTGCAAGTTGAAGTTCTGTTTTTGTCATTCCTTTCCCCAATCTCGAAAACTTTGGGAATTATGAACACCAATGATTGAACGATTGAGCGGAGAAAATGAGAATAACTTAAGGTATCCATCAACTCTTGGGGATCTTCAGTCCCCGAACTGTCCATTTTAGGAGTGGGCGCTCTCCCAGCCATCCACGCCGATATGGGGTGTACCGGCACATGCGGACGGCTGCCGGGTTAAGAGTTACAGCTTTTCTGGCGCAAGTGGAACCACACTAGATCGTCAGCAGAGGCTGATACAATCAGAGCCGGGGTGGCTGAGCCAGAGCCGCGGTAGGTGCATTCCAATAGCTGGGTCCAATGCCATAGAGACATCTTCGCCAACCATGGCCATCACCGCATATGTCCTTGCCTCTCCCAGTAAAGGGTTGATTTTGGCGGAGCTGTTTACAGCTTTCAAGGAGTCACTTCCGGGCCATACAGCCATTTTACGGGACGATACTCCCCGGCTTGCTCGTAAGCTCACCCTGTAACTAAGACGTATGGCGATCTAGTGTGGTTCCACTTGCGCCAGAAAAGCTGTAATTTTCAACCCTAAAGTGGACAGTTCGGGGACTGAAGATCCCCAAGAGTTAATGTATTCCACCCTGGACCACCCTCTTGTCGAGGCCCTGCTTTCAGCGGAAACGTCGGCCCCCAGGCCTGGCTGCCAAGTCCTTTTTGGACTGAGGGACCAGGTTGTAACCACGTACCCATGTGGCGGTGCTCGAGGTGTTGTGGGAGGTGGCGCATGCCATATTTCGTTGGAAACGGCGGAATATTTACATCTCTCTTTAGGCTAGGTAGACTTGAAGTTATTCATGGGAATTGTACTGAGTGGTCCGTTTTGAAAATATGAACCTTTTCGACAAAATCATTCGTCAGGCGTGATTTTTGAGACACTTCCAATGGAAAAAGAGCGTAAGAGTGACATGGACAGCAGTAGATTCGTTATTGGTTAATAATTCTCGAATAATCAACCCATGTTTTCATGACAAAGGTTAATCCCTCACAGGATTGACAGCCTGCGTTTCATCGCAATTTGAAAATTCTTTCACAGAGGTTGACTTGAATCTGGAGCAGGGTTACGGAGAAAACGGTGAGTGTGGGAAGTCCCGGACTCATCCCAATCGATTTAGCGTCCAAAATTAAGTGGAAAATGACACCCCACACGCCTTAATCTCGAAAATCCATTTTCACTCTTACCTCCCCTTCACTCCTCCACGCGCAATTTCGCCCAATAGAGATATGAAGTTTTGAGGACGAACTAAAGCCAGAAACGGGTCTCTGACCAAAATTTCAGATTTTTAGTAAATTTTCTACTACAAAAAAGCTGTGTATAAGGTGGGTGACATACACCATGTGGACATTTTTATGATCAATACATCAGATGAAATACGATCATGTCAGTGACAAATTCAGTCATGTTGTAAGGAGCAGAGACATGGCAGGTGCAATGTCTGTCGCACACTACCGGAAGCGACTAATGGTGATACAACGGCGAGGAGCGCTAAGGATAGTTAGTGCATACAGAACGGTATCGGAGTCAGCTGTCCTTGTACTGGCTGGGGTCATACATCTTCTGGCTGCAGAAAGAAAGCGGATTTATGATGGAAGAATGGAACCCAGGAAGGCAATAGTGATCAAGGAAGAACGGGAAAGGGCACTGAAAGACCGGCAGACCATCTGGGACAATGAATCGAGGGGTCGTTGGACAGCGAGACTAGTACCAGAAGTGAGAGGCTGGCTGGAGAGGTAAGCTACTACCTCACGCAATTCCTCACAGGACACGGCCTTTTCTATCAATACCTATACCGATTGGGACTCGCGCAGAGTCCAGGGTGCTTGCACTGCCCAAACACGGAGGACAGCGTGAAACATACCTTTTTCAACTGTGAGCGATGGTGTCGACGAGAACAGCTGTGGTCAGAAATAGGTCTGAACACACCATCTCCAGAAGAGTTAGTGAAACGAATGCTATCAAGCAAACAAGCATGGGAAAAGACGGCAGATTATATAGAGTCTCTCAGAAGAAAAAACGAGGAAGAAAGAGCCCGGCAACAAGCCACACGGGCAGACAACTGAGACTGGACCCAGGTCCAACCCGAAGTCATGTGATAAATAGTACCAGGTTGGGTCATTGGGAGGGTGAGGTTTTAGTGGATTGGACTTCCATATAACTGGAGGAGGCCGACCCTAGTATCTAACCACGAGGCATTACACCTGGCCTAAAAAAACATGTTTTTTGAAAATGGATTTTCGAGGTTTTGGACAATTTAGGCGTGTGGGGTATCATTTTCAACTTAATTTCGAACTCTGAATCGATTGGAATGGGTCCGGTACCCGCCACACCCACTGTTTCCCCCATTTTCCCCAATTTAGACGATTTTGTTATAGACATAATGAGACGTCTAAGAACATTTTTGGGGGCGATCGAAGATGGCCGACTCCCCTCCCCCCGTGACCTTCAACATGGAAAAATACGTTGTTATTTAAGGAATAATCAACAAAAATCAATGATTGAGAATCATTATTTCCCTTCTTTTTGGTCATTCGGATGCAAATGGGGTAACACAAGTGCATATCAGCTTAATTTTCTCCTTAATATCCATTCTCCCTGCGTCCATCATGCGGTTCAAAACATCCGTCAAGTTTCCCAGTTGATTTCAAATGACCGATGATATTGATGAATCATATAGGAATCACGAACAACTCAGCGAATGGGTAGAGGCACGTGCGTTAGAAACAATTCGGATATCTCGGGAAGCCGGGATATCCAGTCGCAGGGTCTGGTATCAGAATCCGGGCTTGGCTCCAATGATCATTCATCCTAGCTGACAACCCCCGCGACGATCCATCACAAATAGCCCGTCATGGCGTCATGAAGAGAAACGAGTCTACTGAACATTCTTGTTACAACACACAAGTTCATTATCTTCCCACAGGAATCAATTTTCGGGGGATTCTTTGATCACCAATTGAAAATAATGATGTGCTAAGGTGTTCTTTTAGAGTTGAATGTAAAACTGAGATTAAATCGGAATTTTTGATGTCATGAAATCGTAGTCTTAGGTTCATGCTTATACCTGACCAGCACGACCGTTGAGTCTTGAGTGAGGGTTTGGAGAACCTAACCTGTATTAGCGTAGATCTTGCTACCTGCGGTACCCCTAAGGCTGGCCGTCCACTGGACGCGAATTCGCGCGAAGAGGCGAAGAGAATCAAACATGTTTGATTCCAAACGCGCGAACTGGCGAACCTGGCGATGGAAATCGGTAAATCGATCATGGCGCTTGCAGTGGACGGGGTCCTATACAAATAATAGTGTTTGTTAAGAGGCGAACTCTTCGTTTGAAATCGCGTACTTCGCCTCTTCACGCGAATTCGCGTCCAGTGGACGGCCAGCCTAACGGATATAATAAAACGCTGCAAATTCTTTCACAGGGGTTGCTTACTCCTAGGACCAGGCGCATAGAGACTAACACCTTCAACATGGGGAAAACAGTGGGATACAGTGGGTGTGGTGGGTCCCGGACCCATTCCAATCGATTCAAGGTCCAAAATATAGTGGAAAATGATACCCCACATGCCTAGGTACCAGAAATCTCGAAAACACATATTCAAAATGGGTAATTGATACCCATTTTGACCCATAACCTCTTCCAATGTTGCCAATGTTCTGGGACCCTTTTCATTGGATTCATCGTCCAGAATTTAGTGGAAAATGACATCCCACATGCCTAGATCGCAAAAAATCTTGAAAATCCATTTTTCGAAATACACATTTTGACCGTTACACCCCACCCCCAACTTTGGGGACTGTGGTTTAGCAAATGGATGTTTGGGGTTTGTATCACACACAGCTTTCAATCTGCTGGCAGTCATTTCTCCGTTTAGTAGGGGTTAGGGTCCATGAAGTACATCAAAAGTCAATCAAAAGGCACCCCCGATACCTTCGTCTGTAGAGGTGCTTGGCACAGACACTGTTTGTTGGAAATTCCTTGAATGATCAGCCTATGTAATCATGATGCCTATGGTCATGGTGGGAAAAGAGGATGTCTGCCTCACCAGTTGGCCCCAAAATTTGACAGGTTAGTCAGGGACCTGGAGGGATCAAAATGTGTTTTTCGAGAAATGGATTTTTGAGATTTTCGGCGATCTAAGTGGGTGGGGTATTTTCCACTAAATTTTGGACGCTGAATCAATTGAATGAGTCTCCATGCGCCTGGTCCAAGGAATAACCAACACCTCTGAAGGAATTTGCAGCCTTTTGACTGGTTATTCCTTAAATTATCATGCATATCCATTCGTGGTCTACGTGTGAACATTTATTAATGTAATTGGGCTCGTCCCGTTCATATTAAACGAATAAATAACTATGTACATACTATATTAGAAATAATAACGTCCTTCTTTAATAAAACCTTACAGAATCCTAGTTTTATTAGAATATGTTTTGTACTCGTGCTGATGTAAATGAAAACATTGTCAATCCCCCTGCCATGCCAACGAGCTTTTGGAATGACGAAATTCCCTTTATAAGAACCTTTTTCCAAGCAGCCAAAGTCAGTCCTGTGATGAATATCCGTTAGATAATGATAACCAAGTGATTTTGTGACGAAGGATGTGAATGGAAACAAGCCAATGGCTGTGGTGTGGCAGGATTTATGCGAGTCCCAAAGCTCCAGGAACTAATCAGCGAATATAATCTGAATGAGACTACATTCGGTTCATTGATACAACAGCTACAGTCCCGGTAAATTGCATCCGCCGTTATAATAAGACAAACGGATCAACTGGACAACCGTAACCCTTCAACTAAAACTTCATTCCCTGCGCTTGATAGGACGATTTCCTTCCTCCTCTGGCAAGGACCACGGTTCATTTCCGACTTCTTCACGATATAAAAGTAATTGTGACCCACGTTTGATGTGACGAAATGAACCGACACAGGTGTGCGGTAGGTAAGTAGCCCGAGGGAAGGAAGCTCCGGGCACGAGGAACAAACTCGCAACGTTCCCTATTCTACGTTCGCGTCATCCTCGTCAAGTTCTCTTTCATCTCGAACCTCCGAGATCCCAATCTCTGGTATCCCTATATCTCGAAGGGACCTCCTTGTTCCTCATCCAATCACCTTTGATCCAAATTTCTCTCCTCCGCTTTCTTCTTGTGTACAGTTGAGCGAAACGCCACCGTTATTTGCCCTTAAGGGGAGTTACGAGTTACAAATGACATTCTTTCGCCAGGAATTCCGAAATTCTCTTTTGTACTGAGATTTTCGGATCAGCACAATTCGCCTAAGTGAAAAAAAAAAAGAAAAAAAAAACTTCACTCAAAATGATCTTATAATGTCTCATTATTCTATAGTGTAGATGTGACGAGAGAGTTTCTGGGTGTTTTCGGTGTAGGTGACAAGGTACCCATTTTGATAGGAACACTGCGAATTCATCCACAATGGTTTATTATTCTATACAATAATAGTACAGGGAAAACATTACCAACCATACAGCGTCCCAAATTTAGTGGATAATGATACTATATATGCTTAGTTCCCTAAAAATCCTGAAAATCGAGTTTCGAAAACACATATTTACCCATATCCTCACCAGAATCGGTCTAATCGGGCTTAAAAGTTTCGAAATTTCCAATTTTAAGAAAATGTTCTACAACGTGAAACGGCGCGAACATTTTGGTTTTGTATATAATATTCCTTGAATAATCAACCAATATAATCATTACAGAGGTAAACCTCCACGATTGGCCCAGAAATTTTCAAATATCAATAATATAAAAATTCTTTCACAAGGATTGATTATTCCTCGGACCAGGCGCATGGAAACTCATATCTTCAACATGGAGAAAATGGGGGAAGCAGTGGGTGTGGTGGGTCACGGACCCATTCCAATCGATTCAGCGTCCAAATTTTAGTGGAAAATGATACCCCTCACGCCTAGGTGCCAGAAATCTCGAAAACGTACATTTGAAATGGGTAAATAGGTACCCATTTTGACCCATTACTTCTCCCGGTGGGTGCCAATCATTCTGGGACCCATTTCATTGGATTCAGCGTCAACATTTAGTAGAAAATAATACCTCACACGCCTAGATCGCCGAAAATCCGTTTTTCAAAATATAAATTTTTACCACTCCCCCCCAAATTTATCCGATCGAGCTGAAATGTTTCGAGGACCGACAAAAGCTGGAAACAGGTCCCTGACCAAAATTTCAGATTTTTAAAAAATTTGCAACTACCATAATCGGCATGGACGGTCATTTCCTTAAAGGACACCTTGAAACGTTCAGATAAAAACTTTTAGTGGGAAATGATACTCTACGCTTCATGTTGCTGGAAACCCATCCGAGCTGGTTCATTATCATTTATTTAAGGAATAACCAACCAAGATCAGATTTCAAAGAGATTTGTGTAGACACCCTGAATAAGTATTGTTGCGAGATTACACCTGCACCAGTCTCCTGGTCAACCAGCATTACAAGGTCAACGACCTGTGGAGGGCTAAGGGTCACTCTCGAACATTTGTGCGTCCTATCCAATTGGCTGGAACCTTCCCGTTTGTTTGAGACAACATGTCGAGTTCCCAGAACCAGAGAAGACTCGAGAAGGTTCTCGACCAAGGGAGCGAGCATAAAAAGGGACCGAGGAATGCTGCAGAGTTCAGTTCAGTTTGGAGTCCAAATATGGATGCTTTGTGTTATAAATTGTGCCGTGTAATAAATAGTGCAACAACCGCGCGCGTTACAACCGTGAATTGTGCCTTGTGATTGTGTAAGTGTGTGAATGAGGACAGTGTATTTGAGTGGAAAATTGTAATAAATTATTTACAAAGAACATAAATCGTTACAGTATAAATTTTCATTGATTGTAACCTAAAATGGTACGGGATGTAGAAAGTAATTTCCATTGACAGGCAGGGAAACACCTCAGATAAGAATAATCTTTGGAGTGGGTACCTTCCCCAGTAGATGGGTTTTACCTACTTTGTACACTTACCAAACCCTCCTTCAAAGCTGAGCGGTCGTGAGGGTTAGGTATAAGCGATAACCTAAAACCAGACGATCTCTTCACGTTTAAAATCTCGAGAAACCGTTCTCGAAAGTGAAAAATCAAAACGGAAAAATAATGTTCTATCATTTTCCACGCACTTAAAATCCAAAATAAATCGTTGTTATTGTGTCAATTGTACGATCACTACAGTGTAGCACAAGAAGCAAAATGATCGACGTCATCAGAAATTCTTTTTCTTCTTATCAGGCGAGAACTAGTTCGTTCTGGGGATGTGAGAATCGCTGACGGTGTATACCTCCACGTAGAAAGAACGAATCACTGATTCTTCGGATTCCGCCAGTCAAAGCCGTGTTCCGTAGCCGTGGAAAGGAGCCAACCAGGTCGTTCTCAATCAATCCCTGTAAACACTTACTGGTCCACTTTTTTCTCAACGCTAGAATTACGGTCCCCATTCAACCTCATGGAACAATGTCCCTTTAGAGGCTTCCGTATTTCACTTTTTGACGAGCTCGGAAAAGGGATGAATCAACGTGGAAATGACGACAGAGTTATAATTAGCTCATTAACTGGGAAGGAAACTTCATTATCTGAAGAGTGGTTAATTCACTCGCCGCCACTTTACAGGTTAGATGGTACTTCCAAGATATTGGTCCCCTGAAATTCACTTCGAAACTGACTTTAGAAAATATAATTCAAAGCACAAATGAGCCTGCGCGCTCTGAGTGACGAAATCAAATCCAAAGTTAAACCGAATAAATGGAGCATATGAATAGAGAAACTTGCTCCATGTCAAAGTATGATTTGGAAATGTGAATAACCGGATTTTGGGAAATAGAATATCATATTTCAGGGAGCTTGACGATCGAAGTGTATGGATTTCCTGTTAATTGAATGCAATATCGGTACACTACACACTACTTCCCAAGTTGCTGGGCGTCCTCGGTTATCTCCTCAACAAGTACGAATAAATGGAACTGGTCGAGATATTTCGAGACGTTATTTTCCGATCAAATGGCAGGAATATGTGTAGACATCTTGGGCGTGAATCCAATAATTCTCGTCGACTGCGACAAAGTATCCTCTGTTCTAGTGGTAAGAAAGAGACCTTGCACCTCCACTGAGTTGTATTCAACTGAAACATCTACATTATACAGGGGTTTTATATGTTACCGTTGAATATTTGACCACTCGGGACAGCTCAAATTGCTCCCTGCACCAACTACCTACCTAGCGGGAGAAGAATCAACTACTACCAGTCATATCCTTACTTCGTTGAGATATGATCTACCTGTCGTGATAGAAGAGAAACCTCAAGAAAATACAGAAGAAATATTACTCTCACATAAACAACAAGCAATACTATTTTATAATGTCATATCAAGTCATATCAAAATAATGAAGTTCACCTCGCAGTTGGCAACACTGCGAGGCCTTCTTGATTTATCTCTTCTGATGCTTGGCGTGGCGTCTTTCTGGCTATGGCGGTCCTAGAGTTTGTTGAGAGTCAAGAATATAATTTGTTCAAGTGACTAAGTGTTGTTCAATTATCAAATCCAGTATAATTCATATTCAGAGATCAATAGGTAAACAAGAAGTGGTTCATTTCATGTGTATGAAATTCAGTGAAGAAACACCGATAATTTGGCGCGGTACCGAGAAGAGAAGGTTGAAGAGAAAGCGTACGGTAAATGTAACCTTGCATTTCCAAGTGTAATACGATCGTATCTGGCAAACTTGGCCAACGAAGTTGAAGTAAATTGCATAATCGAGTTGTATGAGCAATAGTGTAATCCGATAAATGGAGAGAAAATCGGCCGACGGCCGATGCGAGTATTTTTCCAATAATGAAACGGTATGGCACTTTTTGAATGTTTATGGATAACACAAATTCCGTTCTCGTTTTCTGCCTATGCTTAGGTCCATCCCTCTCCCTAATAATCCTTTTCAGCGTTTTCGGGTTGCGTAGAGTAGGTTCACGTCAGAGAGCATCGTCGGAGCGGAGAGAATCACCGGAGCCGAGAGCATCGCCGGAGCCGAGAGAATTTCAATTTTGACACTTACACAGTACACACACAAAGCTAGGTGATGTGAACGTTTTCTTTGTGTGAATGACTTGTAGTGTGCCTGGACCTAGTTTCGAGTAAAGTCATTGATGCAGGGCCCATAGATTTCGATGCAGTCAAGACTTAATAACGCCAGGCAAAATTTCCAACTTGTGGGAGTAATGGATGCGTGAAGGAGCGCTTAGTGGGTAATAGTTCGAGGATTCTAGCCCATTGGAACCCGAACGCACGAACGTAAAGAGGATGGGATCCTAGCTAAGTGAGAAACCGGATTTCCTAGGAATCTGATCCGCTATGTGTTACTCAAGTTGGCTTGAGTAGATCAGGTCTCACTCGGAGCTGTTATAGTTGTTTATACTATGACTGACCTACGTTCACCAGAGGTTGTTGGCTTAGTGAATGGGTACACCTCACCTGGTATGTTGGAAAATGCTCGCAAATTTGTTAATGGTAACTGTTGCTTGAATTTGGTTCAGTGCTGTTGTATTGATATACTCTCCATAAATGGGTCACGACGGCAGTTGCTGGATGATTGGTCATCAGACTAACGAGTAAGTCAGCAGTGGGAACTTACACCTGCTTGGGTATCATACGGTAAGTCTGGACATGACTTCCAGCTCGTCACTGGTGGTCACGTCAGGTAAAGGGTTGGACACATGTCTGCGTGTACGTCAGTTATGTCTTAAGGTACATATAGCTCATTAATTTGCGGAAATTTGGGGTATGAGCTCAAGTCCTTTTCAACTGGCCGTTGTGGGATCGGGAACTACTAGAAACATAACGCACACCGGACGCTGATATTTTAAATTACGGGTTTACTTTTCTGAATTTCTATAACAAAAATTCGGATTTTTGTTGCTTTGTGAATAACATGAAACTACCTATTGATTGGAATGTGTGAGCAATTAAGCTTTCCAGGCTTTTTCTGTTCTCCTAGGAATTGTGGAATGTCCATGGCAGAGGAAAGTATACAGAAGGACTAGAGGAGATGTCCCCTGACCTCATTGGAACTATGGAGGAGTGGCATACCGCTCAGTGGACGCCCAGATAAGCCTACTGGAAAGAAGATTCAGCTCTACCTCTCAACAAAGTGATTCTCGCCAATCTCAGGATACCAGAAGACCCATCACAACCACTCTCATCAGAAGAACTGGGTGATAGAACTTGCTATAACTTGATAAGTTTTGGAACTTGTGAGCAATGTAACCTTTCCAGGTTTTTTCTGTTTTCCTAGGAATTGCGGGAAACCTGTGGCAGAGTAAAGAGACATGGAAGGCCTAATGGAGGTGTCCCATGACGGAGATATGAATACATCCCTGCTTCAGAAGGTTCGCAATCTCTTTAAAGAAATGGAAGAGCGACATACTGCTCGAATGAATGCCCAGTTAAGCCAACTGGAAAGGAGGCTAGTTAGCTCTCCCTCTCAACAAAAAGCTTCGCACCAATCGCGGGATATTGCAGAACGGACCAAGAGATACAGAAGCAGGAGTCGCCTGGAATCTCGGGATAAGTCCAACACGAGGAGAATGCAGGAAGATCTGAACCAACCCTCAACCTCTCAGCAGACCTGGAACAAGCAGAGAGACTTAAGAGATAAAATCGCAGCATCTACCTGAACGCTTTGAGAGATTGAGAAATGAGAACACCTTGGCTTCAGTGGTACGTCAGGTCAGCTTCAGCAGCAAACGGTCTGAAAACATCCGTTTCCAGTCTGTGGACTCCAAAACTAGAAGATGCCTCAGAGTACAACGTTTGGAAAGGAATGGTGTGACACACCAAACAGCCTCTTCATAACCTCCACCTTGGTCTGAAGAGTGAACAGGGAGTGGCATTGCGCGCTCCAATGATGCCTTACCTGACGTCACAGCACTCTATCTGTTATTGGTAATGGAGGACTACGTTTGGACGGAACAAGATACAGACCCCAACAAGCCACTACTGCTTCGAATGATCGAGGATATGCTGAGTGATGATGAAGTACGGGAAGATCAGCTGAACATCATAGTCAGTGGGAGAAACAAAGCTCTGTCTGCTCGGACCTCTGGTGGTTGTAAGGTGCCACTGGTTCAGACCTCTCACCACCGCCAATCACAATCAAGAAATGGGAACAGGATAGGAGGCAGCCATGGAGGAAACCTGAGATCAACATGTTTCAACGAAGGCACCATAAAAGGAGATAAAAGAACAAAAGCAGCAACCTCATGAAGTGAAAAGCCAAAACGAAATACACAGGAAGTAGCTGTCCACTGTTGGACAGGTGACAAGCCCGGACAGTTTACAAGAAATTGCTTCAAGAATCGAAGAACATGCTACAACGAAATGAGAGGAGCACAGTCATGGGACGTTCGCCGCAGCAAACCCCCAGAACTAATGAAAATGAAGTTGGAGAGCGCCAGGATGCTTACCAGCCGGTTTGAAGCAGAAAAGCACTCAATTTTCCAGATCGTCGGTGATCAGGATAGTCCAGAAGAATCTGATGTCTGGGTGGCTATTGGACAAAACGGTAAATGGGCCTCTGATATTGCCTGTTACCTGAGGGAGTCTCAGGAAGGGACACTGCACACCTCTGAGGGTAAGAAAACTTTCTTAGCAATTGTAGACTCGGGGGCAACCCAACATCTAACTAATGACCTTGACCTTCTATCAAATGTTACTAAGTTAACAATTCCCCTGAAAGTTGGGATGCAGATCTTGTGGTAGAATATCAAGGGGGCGTAGTATTTGTTAATAATGGCAAAAAGTATATGTAGAAAAATGTTCCGTTTGCTCCAGGACTTAGATCTAACTTGTTCTCAGTTAGGAAAGTAGTTCAAACAGGGATCAAAGTTGTGCTTAAAAAAAAAAATGATTCAGTGGAGTTTTGGAATGAAAAGACAAATGAAATAATTAGGACAGAGTCATTTAGGGACAACTTGAGGTGGTTAGAATTTGAACTTGATCAAACCAACACCCTAAAAAGGCGTTGCAGATATATACAACATCCCACAGGAAAAATAAAGCTTCGGAATATAGGCCACAATGCTACTGAATGTAAAGAAAACTCAGGGGTTGTTGTTACTGTGGGAGGGAGCAAAATGAGGAAGAGTCAACTCTCTATCTAGCTCAAGTAGGGGTCAACCAAAGAAACTTCCTGATAAATAGTCTAGTAATGAACCTGAAAGAAACATTGACTCTAACACCCTTGATAATAGGATGCACCATTTTGACCAAGAAAAGCTCTCGCAAAACTTCAGGCCTAGCCTTGAAGAAAATCCTGCTGTGCTGTGGCACCTAAGGCTAAATCATGCATCTAAGTGCTACCTAGAACTTGCCGTTAAAAACATTAGCAAAATGAAGGGAATCAAAGTAGGGGACGACATTTTGGAATGTCAAGACTGCTTAGAGGCTTAGACAGTTAGAAACCCACATAAAACAGTGCGTGAAAGAGTAGAGAAACTTTTTGTGAGGCTACACTCTGATGTAATTAATCCCATCCATCAACTTTCTACACTGGGGCTCAGTATATAGTCATATTTATATGTGATTTTTCAAGTTATGCATTTGCATATCCAACTCATGACAAGAAACAAGTTCATTTAGCTTTTTGGAAATGTCTGACAGAAATCTCAGTTATTACTAAGGAAAAACACATGGTAATCTCCCTTTGGATGGATGGTGGGCTGAAGTATCAGACAGCTGAAATGAAGGAGCTCCTGAGTTTAGAGAATATCTCTGTGCAAATTTCACCCCCTCATACTCCTGACTTGAATGGCTGTAGTGAAAGACTTAATCTAGAAATTGAGAGTGAATTTAGTCTCAGCAAAGTGCCCCACATCATTTTGGGGATATGCATGCCAAATGCCTCAAACTGCTCTTTGAGCCCTTTTGAGTTAGCGCACAAGAAAATTCCTAATCACTGGTATATTAAGAGATTTTGGTGCTTGGCAGTATTATGTTGACAAGAAAGCTAAAACTAAATTTGGACCTAATGCTGGAGCTTATGTGCTGGAATGTGGGGAAACTGATTATTTGCCGTTGGATGAGAAAATTACAAAAAAAAAAAATGTTGTTGTCAAGTGCGTAGAATCTATAGTCTATGGAGACTACAACTGACTCCTCCTGATCCAACCTTTTGTGAGTCTCAGGTATTAGAAGAGAGAATAGTCCCAAATTTAAATGTATTATTCTATGCAAAGCCAACCTCATATTTAGAAGCTGTTTCTTCCGTAGATTCAGATTTCTGGGAGGGAGCTATTTGTGATGAGCTAGAGTCCCACCAAAACAAAGGGACATGGGTCATAAAATCACAGAAAAGTAGAGGCTGATAAATCATACTGATACAAGAGTTGGCTCGTAAGTAGAAAGTCTTTGCAGATATTAACTACTATGATGTGAGTGAAATTTGTGTCCCAGTCTCAAGGCTGGTGTATGCACAATTGGTCTTAGCCATGGCCAACAAATTCAATTTGGAGTTATTCCAGCTGGACATTGAGACTGCATTTTTGAATGGAGAACTAGAGAAAACAGTCTACATGGAAATTCCGGATGGAGTTGTTGAATTCTCCGAATTTCCAGAGAACTTTAGAAAAACTCACATGTGTAAATTAGTTAAATCTTTGTATGGACTAAAAGTTTCGCCTAAATTGTGGTATAAAAAATTTAGCTCTGTAATGGACAAATTGGGCTTCCTGAGATATTCACATCAGAAATGTATTTTTAAATGGGAAGACAAGAGGAATTTAGCCGTTCTCTTAGTGTATTAACCAGTCATCGTTTGTATTGGAGATTCTGGAAAAATTCGTTCCCCATCCCTCAAAGAATCGCCAATTTCGCCATGGATCCTTCAATAATGTCACTCGCGGTTCAGTGGAACAATTGTGGTGAATAACCAAATGCGTACAGACTATTGGGTTATTGGACTGTACTTACTGACACGTCCTGACATAGCTTTTGCAGTAAACTTTTTGAGTCGAAAGCAAGCAAACTTTACAGAACAAGATTGGCAGTATGTGCTTAAAATATTCCAGTATTTAAAAGGAACTGTGGGTCCTGGCCTACTGTATTCAGGAGAAACATAGGGCATTGTTGGTTATGCCGATGCGTCTCTGGGGACTAATGCTCTAAACGGTCATTCTACCACGGGGTATATAGCTCATGTTTTTGGGGACTTGGTCATGTGGAGATCAAAGAAACAGTCACACGTGGCTCTATCAACGTGTGAGGCTGAGTATGTGGCTATGTCCAGCGTATGTAGCTAGACTTAGTGAGCATTAGAAACATGTTTATGTTTTTAGAATGATGTGTGATCAAACCTATTCTTTATAGAGATTGCTGTCCTGCTATTTCAGTGGCTAGGACGGACTCCAAGACACTTAATTACATAGTAAAACCGTGTTATCACTTTGTGAAGAATTTCAGATGGGAAAAGTGGACATCCAGTGGGTCAAATCAGGCGATCTGTTGGCTGGAGTTTTGACAAAACCCCTCTACAAAGAAAAAGTATTGAGTATTTCAGAAACATGCTGTTGACTCTGTGCTAACTCAGCCTTATTGCTTTCAGGAATGTGGCAATAAATGTCCCCCCATCAAGCGAATGTTGAGGAACACGCTGGCCTTTAACTAAAAGCTTGTACATGTGGATTGGGATTCGTGAACATGGTACTGGAAGCTGAACTGGAAAAGACAGAAAAAAAAATATTTGGATGACAACTCGGGTAATCCAAGTAAGAACATACTACGCTCTGGAGAATCTGGTGAGTTCCATATTGGGATATATGATACGGATCAGCCGTATAACTCTTTAAGGGTTGAACCTTGGTGGTTCCCTGTGAGCTTTTCTGCTATTGTGGTAGCAACAGTGAGCTTCCCACTCGTGGTGGAGGGAGCGTTGAATATTTGACCACTCGGGACAGCTCAAATTGCTCCCTGCACCAACTACCTACCTAGCGGGAGAAGAATCAACTACTACCAGTCATATCCTTACTTCGTTGAGATATGATCTACCTGTCGTGATAGAAGAGAAACCTCAAGAAAATACAGAAGAAATATTACTCTCACATAAACAACAAGCAATACTATTTTATAATGTCATATCAAGTCATATCAAAATAATGAAGTTCACCTCGCAGTTGGCAACACTGCGAGGCCTTCTTGATTTATCTCTTCTGATGCTTGGCGTGGCGTCTTTCTGGCTATGGCGGTCCTAGAGTATGTTGAGAGTCAAGAATATAATTTGTTCAAGTGACTAAGTGTTGTTCAATTATCAAATCCAGTATAATTCATATTCAGAGATCAATAGGTAAACAAGAAGTGGTTCATTTCATGTGTATGAAATTCAGTGAAGAAACACCGATAATTTGGCGGTTACACCTAAAGCTAGGGAAGATTTCGAGCCAATAGATAGATAGATAGATAGATAGAAAACGTGTTTATTTGAATTGAACAACAATAACAAATTAGCATTTGCGTCAATACACGGTATGGCAATGGGCCATTAATCGTAAACAATGAGAGCGACAAAGACTACATACAGAACACGAAAACAAGGAAAACAGCACACGGCTGCCAATTCATAGGCGAGGATGAGATTTCAGTCATTGAACTGGGCAACCACCTCAGATCGATATGACCAAGCAGCCTGGCAAAATCTCGCGAGTGGGAGCCAGTTCAAACCATTGAGAATTCCGATTACGGAGTCGCAGGTCGATCTAGGTCAGATCGATACTTCGGAGCCCCATGTCCAACTGCCGATAAATTCTGTGATGTGATGACAACGCCCTTGAGACAGTCAGCTCTCTCCATTGGGATTCCAGCGTCTCTTGCAGGGCTCTGAGCTGAGATCTCCACAATGCTGGATCCACAAAGTTGGCACCAACAACACAGCCGGTTTCTCTGCACAAACCCCGAAGATTCTTGTACCAGAACAATCCACGCTGAACAATCTGGTCTGCTAGCAACCAAGGGTTGCGAGCCAATAGGAAAAGGGCTGATGCACACACAATCCAGCAGTGGTAGGCGTAAGGCCGGCCATACACGTTGCCGTATACCGGAGAGGTATACCTTCGCAGGTATTCCTCTCCGGTATACCTGTACAGCCAAGAGCTCACACTCGTTACGGTAAACCTGATGGGTGAAGGATGTTTAGTTAGAGTATACCTGCGCAGGTGTTCCTCTCCGGTATACCTGTACAGCCAAAAGCTCACACACGTTACGGTAAACCGGATGGGTGAAGGATGTTTAGTTAGAGAAATGGCAATGCAGAAATGCATTGGTGGGTTCGTTACTGGTTATGCACATACTCCTATCAAGTTTCTTCTTTTCCTTGCGTTTATTACATCTAAAATTGTATATTTTCTTTACCAAACTCTTACACGCATCAGGATCAATTTCCTTCAAACGGCTTCTCTCAGATCACGGTCATGGTTCTCCTTGCTCTTAATTCGCCATAAACAGGGTTCTGATCTGTAGATTTCATAGGAGGACAGCCATGATGACGGTACAAGGCAAACCCAGCAAAATAATAACTTGTAAACAATATAGAGCGGGCTAGAAGACCAGTGGCGCGAGTACAGAGAACAGACAATGGGGTTAAGCACAACAAATTCACGCAGTAACGCGAAGCTCTCCAGTCAGAGTTTTCACCACAACTGACTCAAACCTGTGCAGTTATACCAGACGGACCACACACACGCTCAGGTGAGCACAACTGTGGAGGTAAAAAAATTGATATTCAATTCTTCTCCGGTCACCTGCGCAGGTCGATCTACTTGTGCAGGTTTGCCTGATGTGGCTCGCACACACGCCCCGTTATACCTGTACAGGTCACATGTGCAGGTACCTCTCCAGTATACCGCAACATGTTTGGCTGGCCTAAGCACGGTGGCGTTGGTGGCGCTGACGACTGGACCCAATGCCAACACTTGGCATCCTACTAATCACTGTCTAGATCAAAAACACTGCGAATAATTCCTTGGAGCAAGATTATGGGGAAAACAGTGAGTGAGGAGAGTCCCAGACACATTCCACCTGGTTCAGCGTCACAAAACTTAGTGGAAAATATTACCCCACACTCCTAGATCGCCAAAAATCTTGAAAATCTAGTTCAAAAACCGCATTATCCTTACCTACTCCGAATTTGGTTTGATCTGGCTGAACAATTTTGAGGACCATGCAGAGTCCCTAACCAAAATTTTAGATTTTTAGAAAATTGTATACTTCCAAAAAGATGGATGACCATTTTGCCTTCCTTGATCTAGACATTGTGGAACGTATATTGCCGAATTGTGGGGTAGGTTGAACTCGGAGGTTGAACACTCCATGATTTTGGGCATGATTAAATAGGTTGATTATTTAAGGAATAACCAACCAAAACGAAGCGATTCTCTGATTAATTTATCGGTTCCTTGGAAAAATCGTTCCTCCGTTAAAATGAATGATTGCAAGAAGACCAACTATATCACAGTAGGGAGTTATTTATTTTCTCCTTCACGGGCCGAAGAAAAATGAATTATTGGACGATATCAAACCGATGAGCGGAACGTCTAGACGGCTGGAAACGAACATGTGGCGACGCGAATGAAAGGATTGAGCCTCTGACTCGACGGTTGTAGAAAAGCAATCAGAGGAAAATTGCATTACGCCAATTTCCTGTTCCTTGATTGGTCTCGCTGTGGGATCCGTTTATAGTCTTGGAGGAGAAATACGGTTCCTTCCCCACGCGATATGTACCACAGCATTTGGAAGATGCTTTGACTGACCATGGCTGTTGAAGAAGCCAGATGTGAGTTATTTATTGTCCCATAACTCGCTTCCAGCACCATGGCTAGAAAACTAAATTGTTTACATTATCTGCCACGTAGGTGGTTGCATCAAGGTAATGCTGCTGCTTGCAGGAGTATTGACTCTGGTGGCTTTCTCATGTACACTTGACTAGAACCAAAAAACCTCGGACCAGGCGCAAGGAAACTCATTTCTTCAACATGGGGGAAATGGGGAAACAGCGGGTGTGGCGGGTCCCGGACCCATCCCAATCGATTCAGAGTCCAAAATTTAGTGGAAAATGATACCCCACACGCCTAGGTACCAGAAATCTGGAAAAGACACATTCGAAATGGGTAAATAGGCATTCATTTTGACTCGTAACCTCATCCTGAGGGCACCAATCGTTTCGAGACCCATCTTATTGGATTAGACGTCCAAAATTTAGTGGAACATGATACTCAACACGCCTAGGTACCAGAAATCCTGGGTAATGGATAGCCATTTTGACCCATGACCTGTTCCAGTGGGTGCCAATCGTTCTGGGACCCTTTCCATTGGATTTAACGTCCAGAATATAGTCGAAAATGATACCCCATACACCTAGATTGCAAAAAGTCTCAAAAATCCATTTTTAAAAATTCACATTCTGACCCCTACCCCACCCAAATTTGGTCCGATCGGATTGGAAAGTTTCGAGGACCAACTGGAGCCATGAACGGACCCCTGACCAAGATTTCGGATATTTAGAATAATTTCTACTACCTAAGTCGGCGTGGACGGCGGATGGACATTTGCTAATTTTGATCTAGACACCTTGGAACGTCCAGAAAAAATGTTGGGCCGAATTGGAGAGATTGACTTTTTGCATGAAAACATAGGCTGATTATTCAAGAAATAATAAACAAAAATGTCTGTCTGCCAACCACGGCCTTCAGAGTTGTTCAAAATTTTCAAAAAATTTGAAATTTTGCCAGGGACTCCTTTATAACTTGTGTTCCAAGGAATAATAAACCATTGTAAGCCCCCAGGCTTGCTGCCTCCAGAAGGCCAGAAGGGAGGGAGCATGTGCCAGGATGCGCGCGCCGCTCCTGCCTGTATGTCGCATTTGGAGAGAGCTCCAGGGCTTGACTCATTGCTAAGGCGCCCAACTGGGCTGTTGTTGTTAAGGTGCCCCTTGGCGCTGAGGCGCCCAACATGTCGGAGTCATTTATATTTTGTAACCCTGTCGTGCAAGTGCAACTCACTCAGTCCATCCTGGCTTTGTCCTGTGCTTGCTCTGAAGTGAACTCTGCTACCGTGCTGAAGTCGACCAAAGCTGTAATATTGTGTTCCCCATGCCATGAGATGATAAAGGACTCAAGTTAATTAAGCCTCGCTGTGTACCTGTGGGACAGCATGCCCCCTCCCTTTTTCCCTTTGACGTCGACGCCGTTTTCGTCAGCCGGTATAGTTGCGCTTGTTCCTTAATTGTATTTCATGTATATCATCATTTCATTTGTATTAATTGTATTTTATGCTCCACATGTTGTATAATTTACTTTGTCGAATTACTTTGTCTTGTATCTTCTTGCCTAGGTTGAGGCGTATTCTCCTTTGCAATGTTTCCTTGTTTTCAATTATAATTTCATTTTGTATCAATGTATTTTATGCTCATCCTTGGTATCCCTAGTTGCTCAGTCGTAAGTCTTGGACTTACATTGTGTAACCTCTCGCTAGGTCCATTCAAAACCTCCGAAAAAACCCGAATTAAATTATAACAGATTTTAATTCGAGAGAGGCTTACACCATAATGGAGGAATTTTCAGCGTTTTTACATTCAGAGTTTGATCTTAATTGGTCAATCGTCAAAGATCTTGTAAGAAAAAGATTCAGAAGTTCGCGACAATTTTACTTTTGACGCAAACCATTCTCCCGTGAACGATTGATGGACTTCACGCAAGGGTGAAACTATTTTAGCAGAGACCGGCAGTATTAGGGTGAAAAGGGAGGATAGACATCTGTTGAACGGCGCGTATTTTAATCGTCTGCGGGAAAGAATGGGAATGAACAGGTTGAAGACGAATTGAGCTCCCTATTGCAATCTCATTCGTATTCTAGTAGGCGTTGAGGGATTCCGAGCTCTTCTCAGCCACTGCAAGGCAGTAAGAGAGCGAAAGAGTCGATGTTGTTCAATTTGCCATGCAACGACCGAAAAGGGCTCTCCTTCAACAAGACGAGCCCCTTGAAGAGCTCGTTTGAGAGAAGAAAAAAATTATCTACCGAGAGCATCTTCCTCGTTGGGGTGGATCAGGTGAATCTGAGCATAACGTGAAGGGCCGAAAATGGAGCGTGTTGAGGGCCGCACTTTCCTTCTCCCATTCACGACGGGTAATTAGCCCGTCACATCATTTGGCGGAAAAAGAGCTTCATCTAAATTTAGGCGAGTTGTAAAGTTTCCAGAAACAACCTTTTTCCAACGGCCTGGTTAACGAACTCGTCCCTTCGTCGAGTGTACTCCGTGGCGGGAAAACAGGGTTAACATCCCCTTCAGTGTCCAATGCCGAAGGCGAAGCCCGTATCTGATTTCTCGTGAATGTTCAAGATAATGTTTCAGAAATGAGCGCGTTTGAGGTTTTAATGATCAAAATCTATAAAAATTACGACATGATTTTTCTGGCAGATGCCAAAAAAAGTTGTTCTTGGGCCGCAGAATAACTTTTATTCTTTTATTATTATTCAGCGTTTCACTCATCAACTTGATCATTCCACTCATCAATTTGCCGTATTCCTCGAACTGACAGAAAATCAGGTAAGTTTCTTCAACTGGAGATTTCAAAAATATTTAATTTCACGTCTTATTCAGTCATTAAACTTGAGAATTCACCTCGGCGTTTTCTTGTTGACTCTTCCGGCAAGTTTCCTGGAGTGGTCCGATTTCAACTTTCAAATTATTTCGGCATTCCACTCCTGGGTGAATAATTATTTCCCTCTCAATTTCTCAAAACCCGTTTGCTTTGCTCGAACTCGACGACTTTATGCAATATAAATCGTCCGGACGGGAATGAGCTTAGTTGGGACACTGGTGAGAAAGAAGTTTCCTTCCCTTGAAAGAATATTTGAAAAGGCTTATTAAAATGCCATATCGATCCACTATCGTGTCTAAGGCCAGCTGGCAACAGTGGAGGGCCCCTAACCTCCGGGTCGCCCTAAGGCTCATTATACTGTCAGGAGCTTTCCCTTTTGGCGGGAAGCGAGTAGATTCCCTTACGTCTTAAACCGGCAAGAGTAAGTACCCTGAGAGGCCTGGAGGATGGAAGAGGTGAAGAGACACGGGAAAAGTCGGCTGTGAAGAGTAAGTCAAGATGGAGCCGGAGGGTAGAGGCTGAAATTAAACTTTGATTATCAAATACATTAAATCACTTTCACGAGAGTTCCTCAGGGGAGTTGGAAAAGTTTCAGGCATTCCTGAGCGACTGAAGTTCCTCCCTGTGGCGTAAGTTGCACGAAGTCAAACCGGGTTGAAAGGTACATTAGTTTCCAACGACTCAGTTGTCTAAACGAATAATGGATTACCCACACCGTTCAAATTGATTACTCGCGCAAGTGCTGATAATTTATGGACGACTTCAACTTTTTTTTTATTCCAATGACGGTTTTCAACTTCGTACGAAACTCATCAAATGTCTCAACTGAAAGACCAGCAGAGCGATTGGAAACTTCCAAATGTAGAAAGCAATACGTCTGCGAGTCAGCAAAGTTCTGTTTTGAAATCAAACTGTTCTCCCGCTCCAAAACCAACATTTTTTACATGGATTCTAGGTATCACAATTTCCCAAATTAAATTTGTTTTGGTTGGTTATTCCTTGAATAATCCCTTGGGTATCTATTACCCATTTTGAATATGTCTTTTCGAGATTTCTGGTACCTAGGCATGTAGGGTATGATTTTCCACTAATTTGTTGACGCTGAATCCAATAAGACGGGTCCTGGAACGATTGGTGTCCTCTGGATGAAGTTACGATTCAAAATGGGTACCTATCTACCCATTTCGAATGTGTGTTTTCGAGTTTTTTGGTACCTAGACCTGTGGGGTATCATTTTCCACTACATTTTGGATGCTTGATTCCAATGAGACGGGTCCCAAAACGATTGGAGTAGTATGAAAACAGCGGGAGAAAGCCTTTTTTGACAGATTCTGTATTCAAATACACAGGATCTTGTCAAAAGATCTTCTTTTATGTCATAAATCGGAGCTGTAAATGCTACCATTCCTTTGGCCACTGAATTAAATATAGTTTGAGGAGGTTTTAATTCCATGATGCCGAACACTTTTACTTCACTTTACTTGTATACTGAAGCACAAAGTGTTGACGCTCAAAACGATTCTTTTTATGAATAAATGTACATAAATTGAAGCAGAAAGGTTGCACATTCTAATGACAGATCCACACACATGTGGTGTGAGCATGGCATAGCCTATGAGTCCTATGTTCAGTTTTACCATCTTGCATTATCCTTAATTAATTTTTTTTTTCCAACAATTCTTTTTTTACAGCTCCGATTTATGACAAAAAAGGTTTGTACAAAGCCGCGAGAAGCTGTAGAGAAGCCCTTTCGACAACATCCTGTGTATTTTAATACAGAATCTTTCAAAAAAGGCTTTCTCCCGCTGTTTTCATACTACTGATTGGCACCCTCTGGATGATGTTATGAGACAAAATGGGTACCTATCCACCCATTTCAAACGTCTGTTCTCCAGATTTCTGGTACCTAGGTGTGTGGGGTATCATTTTCCACTAAATTTTGGACCCTGAATCGATTGGAATGAGTCTGGGACCAACCCAGGCCCACTGCTTCCCCTATTTTCCCCATGTTAATAAATACGCCGTAATTTTGAACGAATAATTGCTCAAATTTCCATGAATTCAAATGCCATGTTACGTTCGGGGATAGGTAGGTAGGTCGGATTGGATTGATTAATGACCATTTTCGATAAGTAGGCGGCCATACTGGAGTTTTACTCCTGGCTGAATGAAAATTATCATCTTCTTACTGAACTACCTTCCATATTGGGACTTTTTATCAGCAATTCGTAGAAAGTGACAAGGACACTGAGAATCATTGAACCTGTTAGATGGTTTTCACGCGCAAGAATGATTAGTTTTCCAAGAGCTATTTCCAGCCAACTTGATGGAATGAACCTTTAAATAACAACGGAATAGCAGAAAAAGACTCGAAAGGCCTCTACTAAAAACCTGTTTGGAAGGCAAAGTCTGCGGTTATCGTGCCCTGCTTTTCAACTCCATTCGGTTGACAAGTTCCGGAATTTACTTTCCTCGCCCCCCGTCAAACCTGCGTTTGGTCTGTTTGGCTCCCTTTTGCAGATCGTTCTTCTGTTGGCGAGAGCGTTGAAAACCTATTTTGACTTTCACGCGTATCGGGGTCCGAGCGTTTCAGACTGTTTTAGGCGCCTCGGATCTTTTCCGTGAAAAGTTACGGGTCAGAGGAGAGAAATAATCGAAGTGTCACAAAAAAGGGCTCCGAGAATGGATCGTATCTTTTCTAATGAAAGAACCCGCTCAGGACTCGTCTAGAACGAATAGCTCCTAAAACAATGAGATTATTTTGTTCTCTCTGTCTATGGAGAATTCAATGCGTGAATAGTGAATTCAAATCGCATTTTTTATCACATCGCATGCTGAATAGATACAAGCGGTCCTGGACCAAAAATACGAACCAATGGAGAATTTTCATTTTTCTCGGGTGATCACCAACAACAAGGTTTTCTTTTCTGTGGAAAGTTATTTCTCTAGTTTTAGTTGATCACTAGTGAAATACTTATATTTGAAGATAAGACTAGCAGCCTTCAACGGTAAGTTTTTACAACTAATTGCTACAAAAAATGTCAAAATAGGACTTTTTTAGAAGCCTCGTTTTTGAGTTATTCACGATTTAAGATTTTTTTCGTGTTTTCGATCTGACGTTACTAATACGACCGTAACTTCCTTAATTTACTAGATAATTTCAAATTTGAGAATATCGTTGGAAAGAGCGGCAAATTCTCCTTCCGAAGGGCCCCTCAATCTTTCCAATAAATGACTACTGGTATTCACTAATTTATCTCAAAGTTAGAAAATACTGAAACCGCGAATCCTTGTCAAAATTCAACCGGGTAAAAGAGACATTTTCTCCGGTTTAATTCTCGCGTTCTTTTTCGGAAAAACTTTTCCAAAATACCAGCTTTTCAATGGTATATTCAAATTTATTTTTCTGACAACATTTAAGGATGAAAATGGCGTTCTAAATTGAAAAAATGAGACATTTTCACAAAAATCGTGGTTCTGAAGGAATGGTCCTTTCTGTAATTCAGCGTCTATGAGTTTGATGATTCTTGTGAATGCCCATCATAAAAGATACAAAATAATCCTGACTGATTGATATTTATTTTATTTTTTCCAAAATGACAGAGTGAGCTTTACAAACAGAGTGAGAAATTATGTTCCCCTAATGGGAGAACGAGTTGACACTCATGAAACAGGCATTACGTAGCATTAATTTCAGCAAAGAAAAATACACCTGAAAAGACTAAATAAATTATAATCATAATTAACGTAAAATGAATCTATCAGACAAGAATAGGTACGAAAAAAAATCAAATCAGAGAAATCCCAGAGAGGCTCAATAAAATCCTGAAATCTTTATTCTGGAATCAGGCATATCCTGCTCGTCAATTCGCTGGAACCATTAAAATCTCGTGAGATTGAGAATTTTTTTGTTGCAAAATAATAGTAAAATCTGCCCCTTGAAGGCTGATAACCGATAAGGTTATCTGTATATTGCACCTTTCAATATCGTTCCTGCGAGAAACTTAACGCTTATTCCATTTGTTCAATTGTTTCTATAGAAGCTTTCAATGATTTGAATCGGCCGTTATAAACGAATTAGTTGAGCGTATCAAGCCGTGCGGTCCTAAACGTGTGTATACATCCGCATGGGATCTAAATTAATCCTCTTTGGCAACATGAATCTAATTAGAGAAGATTGGCTCTCTTGCTTCCCCGAGTACCGTCAATAACCGCACGTTTGAGTTATTTTTACCCCCGGACGGAAAAACTAGAAAATCTCGTCGTAAAATGAGGAAAATAGCGGTTTTGGATCTCTTCATCATCCCAAATATCTGTTGACTTCATTTGAACACAATGTTATTGTCAGAGTAGAAAAATGCGTACTAAATGAGGAGCAGAGCTGCAAAATTCGCTTGTTCCATTCAGAAATCCTTCAGAAATCATGAAAAACTTCGTATATCCTGACGTTCAGAAAATTATTCTTTTACTTTCTAAGGCCGGTACACACGTTGAGGATTTCCGAGAGGAATTCCTCAGAGAAAACCTCAGAGGCGGCCGGAGCCGGACGGAGCAACCACACACGCGCGAGGCCTTTTGAGAAACTGTGTAGTTGTAGTGGCCGGAACCCCAGCCTCAGCGGCCTTTCCAAAAATTCCAAAAATTGGAAAGGCCTGGCGGCCTGTACAGTCCGCCTCAACTGAAGGCCTCGACCCGTCCACACGGTCCGTCGGCCGGAGAGGTTGGCCTCAACGGGGAATCCTCTCAGGATTCCTCAATGCGTGTACCCGGCCTAACACTCCTGCACCTCGTACGGGAGAAACGTATGAGAGAAGTTAATAAAATTCATTCGTGAAAGAGTTTGCAACAAAACTGTGTAAAGAAAGAGTTTTGATGCACTCGGAGGATCTTTCAGAGACATTGTGAAGAATACTGTCTTATCAATGTCAACAATGCTCACTGTATTAGCAGATCCTATCATGTCCTAACAGTTCCTAACACAATATAACAGATCCTAACATGTCATAGGTGGTCCCAACATGTCCTAACTTGTAATGGTTTATGCAGGTAATGACGCGAGTATTAAATTGATCAAGAACACAATCTTTAAAAAAGTTCAGTGTAGGAAAAAATATAAATTCTTATTTTAGGTAATCATGAAACTGACTTGGACGTTCATGTAATCACATACAGTTGACGTAGATATTTTAGTCAAATCACAGGTGTATATTACCTACCTTCAACATTAACAGATCAGCTAAAATTGATGTACCTTAGTCCTAGAAAATAAAAATTACAGTCTTATAGTCCACAAAAAATGAAAATGAAAACTAAAAACTTGAATAACGACATCACATAGGTAATTGCTATTAAAAGTACTTTACTATGAACCATATTTTCAAAGTGAGTTTTTATTTATATTCATTTTATTTATTATTTTTATCTCAAAGTTCTCAGTCTTCAGTCTTTAGATCATGAGGTCATCGCCTTCTTCATGAATATCTTCATAACTGTTGTCCACCTCATTTGCTAGAGGTTCTTCGTCCAGGACTCGTCTGTAGTAAATCAATGACTCGTTAGATCTCCAATCTTCTCTAAAATGGTTTCTCAGCAGACTATCTACGTCTCTCAGCTTGTCTGGTTTAACAGTGACAGAAGAAGAAGAAGAAGAAGAAAACATGTTTATTTTACAAATTCATCAATTACATTGATTTTCATAATAAAAGTTAATCTACCTTAAAACAAAACATGGTAGGTTGTGGACGTGTCGTCTGTCTGCCGGGTTGACTGGAATTTCCACCACATGACAATTACAAACATACAACACAATAATTTTCTCTCAAATACCACTTTTAAACTCTAAACCATCCCTACACAGATATCTCCCATAAGCATCCTTATCATTTAACTTAATACCCTTGGTATCCAATTGAACTCTGCCACCAATGCAGTGCGATATCTCCAGGCATGGTATGCGAATCTCGCCACGTCGATCCACCTTCTCTGGAGTCCAAAAGGGATACTGTCTCGTTCATGGCCACACTTAGACCCCAGGAATCTCACCCTTAAGTCCGCCAGAACTGGGCAGTGGCGAAGAAGTGGATGACGTCCTCATTCTCGCCCACGTTGCAAAGGGAGCAGAGGCGGCTCGGGCTGTCAGATCTCCAATAGATACCGTCGTTGAGCGGTAGAAGCGCCCCCCGCAGCTTCAGATCCATTTGATGGCCCACGCGGGATGTGCACCGCTCCGCCCCGCAGTTTGCCGGTTTTACCTCCAAATCCAGCACAGGATACAGCAGATTTCGAGACCGCATTGCAACAGCGCGCGCATCGTTCTCCCAGACGCATCTTATCGACTCCTCAACGCGCCCAGCTGCAGATCCCAGTTGCTGAAATCTCCAAGGTCACCATCAAAAGAGCACGAAAACTGGCGGGCTAGATCCTTCCAGTGGGCAATCGCACCCACCTCTCCCTAACAACTCCTGAGCCAGCCGCCGTGGTAGCGCTGCTCCGTCATCCTCAGCGCCTTTATTAAATATCTGCCCGCCAGCATGACAGTTTCGGCGTAAATCGGTCCCAAACCAGACTCAATGTAAATTAGGTAGTTTGGAGTGTTCTTTGGAGGGCCAAACATTGATTGTACAAAGTATCCTGCACTTGTTCAATTGCTGCGGACTGCGTGAAGCCCCATACCTGTGCGCCATAGCACAATATCGCAGTGACAGTATTCGGTCATAGGTGTGGTGAGATTTGATTCAGCCTTTTCCCTTTTTTCAATGTCCTTTTCGCAGTACAAACTTGAGTGGCTTACAACTGAAAATTTATGTGATCGAGATTTTTTGGCATGTGGAAGTTTCAGACAAACCTTGTGAATGCCAATTAGGTACAGTGACATTCATTTTCTGACCGAATAATTTGATTTTTTTCAATACCTGAGTGGTACTGAGATGGTAATAGAGAATTGAAGAAATTTCGATGAGCAGGTAACTTCTTCCACTATTCCAATGAATGACGATTCTTTATGTTTGGGTGAAGATACTGAGAGTGGGATCCCAGTAATAATGAATAAAGTCATTGAATTCATTATACCAATCACATTATTTCGCCTTCATCAATCACGACTCCCCGCCTGAATGATAATCATTTAATACGTAGACATTTAGAACGTGACACGACTGGAAGTTGGATTCTAGTCGTCAGCAGCTTTCCCGTCAACGCTCGAAACCTCCATAACGAGGCCACGTTTCACGAGAACAATATCGCGTCGATTAAATTCATCACATGGATTGCGAGAGTGGAAAGGGCCAATGCGTGCGATTTCTCATGAACGAACAGAAGGAGTGGAACCATGTGTCGCGTTCGAAATGAGGCAAGTTTGAGCGAGGTCGAAGCACAGACTATACAAAATCGTCTTACCGAGATGTTCGTAAGATGAATTTTAGGAGATATCGGTATTTCTTACCTGCAAAAGAACGAAACAATCTTAATTTTGATGCAAAAGTGAGATAAGAAAGTAAATATTTTGAAAATATATAAATTGCATTATTAGATTAATTTCAAAAATTTTGTTTCAACACAAGGGGCCCAGAAATGAGCTGAGGAGAACATGAGGAGGGCCTACCGAGGTAGGCGGATCCACATCTTCTCTGACAGCCAAGCAGCACTCTGGCCCTAATTGGATCGAGGCTGGTACTTGAGTGCTGGAAAGCCCTCCAGCTACGGGTGGAACACAAGGTTGTCCTTACATGGGCCCGGGCCACTCAGGGGTTGAGGGTAATGACCGAGCCGATGCTCTGGCCAGGCATTGTTGTTGGGACTGTTTTTACGTACCTGCACCATGCCTGGGAATCTCCCGCACCCTACTATCGGGGTGGGTGACTACCTGGGTTCGCTCCCAGCACCAGAGGCAAGAATGCGGTCACATCATGATGACTGGTCCCAAAAAAGGAAGGCCAGATGCCTTAACCATAACAGACTTCCATGAGACTCACTGTTGGCTTATTTTCAGGACACGACACTTCAGGAGGTATCTCGCAGGATGTGGGTGCGCAATGGTACCCCTGACTGCAGATTCTGTGGCGAAGACGAGGATACAGCGCCTCACATCGTCTTCAATTGTCCTGCCCTGGAATACAGGCGTTTCAGAACCTTCGGGACTTCGGACCAAAGGGACATCCTCAACCAGGAGAACCTGGTCGGAGATCTGCTGGACCTAGTCGGGAACACGGAGCTTTGGCCAAGATGAGCTCCAGGGGTGGACACTGCAATGGACGCGCCCATTACCCCTGTGTAATTAATCTAATCTAAATGCGCCCTCATTTTCTTGCAAACATCATCGCTAATTAAACCTCGCCCAGCATTCTGATAGGTTGTCCTGCAACAACACAATTTGCTATTTATGGTCTTGAAGCCTAGTTCACATGTGTCCAGAAAGATGCGATTTGGCCTGCGTACTGCTCTCTGATTGGCTGCTCGGAGGGTGGGGATCATTCCAGAGAGAGTCATATAAAGTGGGAATTCTCGGTCAAAATTTACAGACATATACCTCTCGGTGGCATCTCCCAGAGCGCAAAATGGGTTTCTGCGCAACTACTACAGACGATAACAGTGATAAAACGCTGCAGTTTCAGTCAGGGCAGGTGGTCAAAATGGATTTGGGATATTTATTGCGGAAATAGGCGTCTGGGGTATCATTTTCCTCTAAATATTGAACGCTGAATCCCATGGGACGGGTCCACGAACGATTGGCGCCCACCGGAAGGAGTTATGGGTCAAAATGGGTTTATATCTACCCATTTTGATCGTGTTTTTGAGATTTCTGGTACCTAGGCGTGTGGGGTATCATTTTCCACTAAATTTTGGACGCCAAATCCAATGAAATGGGTCCGGGAATGATTGGCGCTCTCTGGATGAGGTTTTGGGTCAAAATGGGTACCTATCAACCCATTTCGAGTGTGTGTTTTCGATATTTCTGGTACCTAGGCGTGTAGGGTATCATTTTCCACTAAATTTAGGACCCTGAATCGATTGGGATGGCTCCGGGACCCACCAAACCCATTGTTTCCCCATGCTGAGGAAATAGTCTCCATGCGCCTGGTCCGAGAAATCATCAACCCCTGTGAAGGAATTTGCAGCGTTTTTCCCCCATGTCATCCATTTGCTGATCCAAGGAGTAATCAACCCTTATAAAAGAACTCGCAGTGTTCTCGGTTGGTTATTTCATGCATTTTTACCACCATTTTACTCGAATGACATGTGCACATATATTAAACACAAATTTATGCAGTATTTTTTTTTTTTAAACAACACGTTTTTTTCCGATCTAGTGATAATTCAGACTTCATATTGGTTTTTCCCCTTCGACGACAAATATAATTCCCATTATTTACTATCATATTGTCACTCTGGGGAAAGTAAAAGCCCTCAGAGGGACAGAAAGGAGGATATATACACGCCCGTGGCCGGTATTCCCAGTGAAGGCTGACCCAACCAATGAGGAAGGAAAGAGTAGTATTTTTCGTTTGTCAAGACGTGCCTGCGCTGTACAATAAGAGGGAGAGTTATGAGTCAGTCTCTCATATAATACACATGCAAGTAGCTGATTCACGGGTGGTGTCTCCTTCCGTTCTTCCTGCGCCTTATATCTGTCCCCGACCGTCAACATTATTCCTCGTATTCAGGAATCTAATCAACATAAAGTACGTGACCTACGTTCACGTGACATGTACAGAAAACCTCTCCAGGGATAGCTAACACTAGTGTTCTTCTGATGAAGAAGAGAACTGGGAGTCTTGGATGTATTACTTTGGAGTGCGGCTGTACAATTACAATATGAGCCATTGCAGTGCTGTTACTGGCAGAATACGCGTTTCAATGCTGGAAGGAACGAATTTTATCGCAATTAGCGTAAGCTTGTTAAATGTCATCGATGCACTTAGAATGTTCAGGCCAGCTTGAGCATTTTGTATAGTTTGATTTCATGTACTCGTACGTGCAGAGCAATACCACATCGTATTAGTCACGTCATTCATGTGGAGGATACAAATATTATTGGCCCCAGCACAGCCCCCAGAGGGTCAAAAACGCTGCAAATTCTTTCACACGGGTTGGTTATTCCTCAGACCATGGAGACTAATTGAATATGGAAGAAACAGTGAGTGTCGTGGGTCCCGGACCCATTCCAATCGATTCAGCGTTCTAAATTTACTGGAAAATGATACCAAACACGCCTAGGTACCAGAAATCGCGAAAACACATATTCAAAATGTGTAGATAGATACCCATTTGGACCCATAACTTCTTCCGGTGGGTGCCAATCGTTCCAGAACCATTGGATTCAGCGTCCAAAGTTTAGTGGAATATAATACCCCACTCGCCTAGATCGCCAAAATTCTCGAAAATCCATTTTTCGAAATATAAATTTTGTCCCTTACCCGACCCAAATTTGGTCCGATCGGTTGCGGTCTGAAAAGTTGCGAGGACCAACTTGGACCGGGAACAGACCCTTGACCCAAATTTCCAGTAAGCCCCAGTCAGCCAACGTGCAGAAAAAGTTTTTGGGCCGAATTGGAGAGATTGACTTTGAATTGAAATGTGACGTCTTGCATTGTAAAGTTTTTCTTTTTTTCTTTTAAATAATTATATTCTGGGGCTATTGGGGGATACATGCAGTTTTCGTTAAAAGTCAGCTAATGCCTATTCGTTGTAAGCCACAGCTATAGCTACTATCTTTTAGCTACTTATAGCAACAGCTAAATCAACGAAGCTAAAAGTTGTAGTAAGTAACTGTTATTCGTTTGGGCTGATAATTAATTTAGCTAGAAATTTTAGCTGTCCTTAAACAGCTAATAGCTAAATATTTAGTTGTAATCTCAACCTAAATCGTAGCTATTTTATTAGTTAGCTCATTTTCGCCCAATACTAATTAGCAGACAGTAGTATACATTTTAAGTAAATTCTTAATTTATTCGTCAACAGGTGACCATAGCCTGCAACTATGATAATGATAATTTACAACGTTAGCCAAGTTCTAGTAGGCTGTCTGATTAATTTAGAACCAATCGGAAAGACCGTGTGAGCAAAGGATTGTTGGTTGGTCTGATTGAATCGCTCAAATTGCAAAGATGCGTTCGAACTTCACTGATTCACGGGCATCCGGACCCATTCGTGTCCTCTCGTTGGAAACGGACAAACAGTAGTTTGTTGGAGCGTGGAGCGAAAGGGGCGGCCAGCGAGGATGAATAGAAGAAAATGATGTCCAGAGGACCGAGGGATTGGAGACTGTTTGATTAGGTGCATTCTACTATCTTGTCGAGGAGCTTTACGCCTCTTATCAGCGTTGATCAGCCATTGAATTACCGCGCCACGCATCCGCCACCGGTCTGTGAAACGGTGATTACAAAGCGCTTAGGTAAGTGAATGTTTCTCTCACGAAATCCGCTCGCCATGTCCAGTGAATGCTGAGGCGCATGACGTCCAGTCGATAGAAACAAGACACTTGTACCCCTTCCCTGAGCAAAAGCAGGACTCAATAGGACCAGCACGGCGGTCAATAGTTAGCGGACATGAAACAGACGGTCATCAATTGCATTGAGAGTAAATTTTGACTTGAACCATCTGGACTTCACTAAACGAGCCCATTGATGCCGAATTATTACACAAGTTATGACTCAACCTGCCTTCCCTGGAATTTCACCTCTGCGACAAACGCACACGTACTGCGGAGAGAAAAATTACAAAAATTTTTTTAAGGCTCTTTTAAAGGATAATAATTGAAGAGCGAAAAAATTGTATGACATTCCACGTTCTGTGTTGGGAGTTTGAATACAAGCGGTAGATTTAAACATGAAACTTTGAGGGTTACCAAGTAAGCAAGTCTATTTATGGCGTTCCGAACTCAAATAAAATAAATATTATGGAATAGGCTACGCGAATGAACACTGCGAATCGTTCCACAGTAGTTCACCATTTCTTGGAGCAGGAGTATGAGGAAACCTCAGTGGAAAATAACACCGCACATGCCGAGTTCCCAAGAAATCTCGAGAATCAGAATTTAAAATCGCTGCAAATTCTTTCACAAGGGTTGGTTAACCCTCGGAACAGGAGCATAGGGACTCACTCCAATCGATTCAGCGTCAAAAATTTAGAGGAAAATGATACCCTAGGTACCAGAAATCTCGAAAACACACATTCGAAAATGTAGATAAATACGCATTTTGACCCATAACCTCTTCCCAAGGGCGCAAATCGCTCCAGGACCCGCCTCATTGGATTCAGAGTCCGAAATTCAGTGGAAAATGATACCCCACACGCCTAGGTACCGGAAATCTGGAAAACACATGTTCAAAATGAGTTGATAGATACCCATTTTGACCCATAACCTCTTCCGGTAAACGCCAATTGCTCCAGGACCCGTCTCATTGGATTCAGAGTCCGAAATTTAGTGGAAAATGATACCCCACACGCCTAGGTATCGGAAATCTGGAAAACACATGTTCAAAATGAGTTGATAGATACCCATTTTGACCCATAACCTCTTCCGGTAAACGCCAATCGCTCCAGGACCCGTCTCATTGGATTTAGAGTCCGAAATTCGGTGGAAAATGATACCTCACACGCCAATACCGCCGAAAATTTTAATATAAAAATACACATTTTGATGCCCTTCCTCCCACCCCCGGTTTGTTCCAATCGGGCTAAAACGAGGACCGTTACAAAGACCAAATAAAGCCCAAAACGGGTCCTTGAACAAAATTTCAGATGGATTTCCAAAATTGGTGTGGAAGGCGGACGGACATTTGCTTATTTTGATCTAGGCAACTTTGAAACGAACAAGAAATAACCAACCAAAATGGCTAACTCTCCCTAACCTGGTCCTTTGCAACCTACTTCTTCTGCTTCAACTTTTACAATGAGTACATCCTCTCTCTTCTCCATGACTGTAGGTTATGAAAGCAATAATGAGACAACTTATGGATATTTGACCTCGGACCATAATTAGACGTCATTTGAATGAAAAGAATTCAATAAACAGGTAGGTCAGGTGATGAAATACGTTTTCATGCCTTCTAGAGAATACCTACCATGCCATTTTCATATTGTTCCAGCAATTGTGGCAGAAACAACGCCTAATTTGTTTTTTTTTTCTTTTTCTTCAAATTAAAGAATATATAAACAGGTATCAAAATGTATTATTGTCAGCTTCAAAGAGCTTGTTTTAGGGAATACCCAATTTTGTTTATTTTGACCGAAGACATGATAAGTGGGAAACATAAGCTGTTCAAAAGTTATCCAGAAGAAAAATTATTATTTTATTACTACTTACTGTAATAAAACTCGAAAGTATGATAGAAAAAGTAAATATTTTGTTGTTTGAACCATCTTTTCTGCGGTGAAACGATCTGCATTAATCAATATTATTACAAAACTTTGCAACGTTTTTACGATTTCGCGTTTTATTGTTTCTCATGAAGATCAATCTTTTAAGTTTTATTCCAATCAGTATCCTTGTTTCTGTTACTATTCTACGCGTAGTCGATTCAGCGACTTTAGAGCCTTTTGTTTGGACTGTCAGAGCTAATCCGATCCAACAACATGCCTCTGTGGAAGCAAATTCAGAGCAAAACGTTTTTCCGTTGAAATTAAAGTTGTTGTCGGCTAGAGTATGCACAGTTCCGGAATAAAACATTCACATATTCAACAATACCTAATTACGTAGCATTCATACTGAAGAGCGAACATCGCAAATTTAATTAAGCGTCCTCGCTTTTCTCATCGCGTTCAGTTGTCAGCCATTGCAATCCGAGGTTAATTCAACTCAGTCGACCATAACGTATAATCCAAGGTGGTTCACAATGAATATTGAGCATTTCATTAGGCACAGGTGTCCAGACTGCGCACAGGACCGAACAACCGTAAATTTCTCGCCAACTGTGGGGAAAACGATCGAGAGCTGAAACCTCCATTTCAACCCTCAATGTTTTTTACTACCTTCCCAGTTGGAAACCACTTCAATATGCATTCGCTCATTCGTCTTGGATTATTCATTTGAGAAATTTTCCCCGCTACCTCTGCGTCCGGTACCTTAATCCAATCCTAACTCGGTCATTAACTAGGAAAACCCGAAGTTGTTAGGGAGGGAAAAGTAATGGAAGATGCGGGCCCATAAAGTTTGGCGTTGGTTTTTCAGAGGCTCAAATTGCTGAGACAGATAAAACCGCGTTAGGACCCTAAATGTTCCACAAGAACGACTCTATAATCTCCCGTAGGCAGCTTCAATTTTTTTTCCGTCTCCGGGGACGGAATTTTCATTAGTTTCATTCATTTAAACCTTTAATTAAATGGATTTTCTTTTGAGCATTCCATTGTATCGCAGAACAGAGATCGGTGGCGTGATACTGCATGTCATAATTAAACCAACGAGACAGGATTACATTCTTCATGTGAGCAAATTAACTGAGGTCGTTCGACGCTTTTAAATTATTTTCATTGAATATTGTTATGAGCAGTTGGTAGGATCGAGTACCAAGAAAATGCCAAACCAAAAATGCGCACAGTTTATGGGGATTCAATCTTGTCCGAACTATGATTTTATGACGATCTCCAGATTTTCAGCATTAACAAGGTTTTGGTTCAAGTTAAGATGTGGTATTTTGGAGGCACTGGAGTCGGTTGGCCTTTTTGGTGCTCTGCTTTCATGGATACAAAGCTATCTCGAAGGTTGAACTTCGTCTGTGCGTGTCGGTGGTACAGTCTCTGAGCCTTTTATGGCTCTTTTTTACCTCTGGTGTTCCTCAAGGCTCACACCTGGGCCCTCATCTCTTCATACTCACCATTGATCATCTGTAATGGACTCAGGGATGGGCAGGTTTTCGTTTATGCCGACGATTTCAAGATTTTCTCTCGCATCTAATGTGCCACTGATTGCCTCACTCTCCAATCTCGCCTGGATGCTTTCACCACCTACTGCTTCTCTGTAGGCCTCTTCCTGAACCCAAGCAAGTGCACAGTATCCACCTATCATCGCTTATTATCACCTATATACCATGTCTACAGCATCAATGGATCTCAACTTGTACGTTCATCCCATCATCCATCACTCATCCATGATCTTGGGGTATGTCTAGATCCATAGCTCACCAATGAGATTTTTGGCGATTTAGGCGTGTTGGGTATCATTTTCCACTAAATTTTGGACGCTGAATTGGATGAAATGGGTCCCAGAACGATTGGCACCCACCGGACGAAGTTATGGGTCAAATTGGGCATCTCTCTACCCATTTTGAATATGTATTTTCGAGATTTCTGGCACCTGGGCGTGTGGGGTATCATTTTCCACTGAATTTCGGACGCTGAATCCAACGAAATGGGTCCCGGGACGATTGGTGCCCTCTGGATGAGTTTATGGATCAAAATGGGTACCTATCTACCCATTTCGAGGGGTGTTTTCAAGATTTCTAATACCTAGGCGTGTGGGGTATCATTTTCCACTAAATTTTGGACCCTGAATCGATTGGAATGGGTCCAGGACACCCGCACCCACTGTTTACCCCTCCTCCCCATGTTGAAGAAATGAGTCCCCATGCACCTGGTTTAAGGAATAACCAACCCGTGTGAATGAATTTGCTCAAAAAATGCATCAAGTGTTACTCTTCGAATCAATGTAGAATTATCAATTTGCAAAGTTTTTAGTTTGTGACGCGTTATAATCAAATCTCAACTTGGAAATTCAACGCAACGCAGCGGCCCATCACCCAATATTAACTCACTATCTTCTGCAAGTAACTGGAGCGTAGTTTGGAAAGATGTTGAGTTCAGAGATAAAGTTGTCATTCTGTCTCTGAGGTATCGACCAGCCTACCGGAAACCTCCAACTCCTCAGTAAAACGTTCCATCGGGTTTCGACATTTCGTTATCAGTGTTACGCACGAACTTACGTTAAGTCGTGATGCTGAAAGTTAAGCAACGACTCCATTCTCAAGCTCAGTGATCAAGAAGCACGATGCAGCTAAAAGTGAAGGTCACCCTGGCCATGTTCAGCACCTTGACCTTCTCAACCTGAATTGGCCAGTTCAAAAAGCGCTATTTTGTTCCATTTGTGAAGCCCTGGATCTTTTTCACTATCAGAAATTCCCCCAAATTTTCAAATATTGGGAGAAATTTAGGGTATTTGATTTGTTGTACGTCAATTTTTTTTGTTTCGCACGTACCTATTTTAGTTGGGAAGTAGAAATCGATTTGAATGTTTTCACTGGTTTGACTCTACCTCAATATCAGCGTATAGGACTGCACCAAAAGTAGAACCCATCACAACAATAAGGAATGTATTAAAAACACAACTAGGAAAAATGGCATATTTTGATCTCTGAATCTGCAAAACTGCTGACCAAAGCTGCAAAGTCTTTCACAGGGGTTGGTTATTTCTCGAACCAGGAGCATGGAGACACATTCCTATCGATTCAGCGTTCAAAAATTAGTGGAAAACGATACCCCACACGCCCAAGTCGCCGAAAATGTTGAACATGGGGAAAATGGGGGAAACAATGGCGAGTACCGGACCCATTACAATCGATTCAGGGTACAAAATTTAGTAGAAAATGATACTCCACACGCCTAGATTGCGTAAAATCTTGAAAATACATTTTTTGAAAAATACATTTTGACCCATACTCACCCTTCCTCCTGCTTAATTTGGTCCTATCATGCTGAAAAGTTTTGAGGACCAAGTAAAGCCAGAAACGGCTCCCTGACCCAAATTTCAGATTTTTAGAAAATTGTCAACTACCAAAATTAGCTAATTTTGATCTGCACACCTTGTAATGCCCAGAAAAACAACCATAATGGGACCTTCCTTGTACAACTAGAGAATGTGATTTTCCTTTGAAGACAACCAGAACTGGTGACACACTTTCTACTTTCACTTACACTTACACTTACACCTACACATGAGCACTCAACTAGATGGATTCTAGAAGCTATATTCTCATACTTCTGATCTAGACACCTTGAGATGTCCAGAAAAAAATGTTGGGCCGAATCAGAGGGGTTGACTTTTTGCATGAAAACATAGGTTGATTATTCAAGGAATAATCAACCAAAAATAGGATTTTGTTAAATTGAATTTTATTTAAGGAAGTGGCTAATATCTCACAAAATATAATTTCCCAAGAAAGAACAGAAATTAATTAATTCTAAAACTCTAAAACACCAGTTGTATTTATCAAGTAGAACATGCTCAGTCACATATAGAGGAGCCAAGTCACATGCGCATGCAATTAACGCTGGAGTACCACAAGGCAGTGTGCTGGGCCCATTCCTCTATCTAATTTACGCAAGTGACTTTCCCAGCAGCGATAATATAGTCACTGCCATGTTTGCTGATGACGTAGCCGTTCTATCGAGAAGCGATACATGTGAGGGTTCATGTAGGTTGATCAGGAGCATATACATTCAATAGAAGAGTGGTCCCGTAAAGTGAATCCCTCTATCAACTATCGTTAAGTTAACATACCGTCGAAATTTAACACACCACCAAATTACCATGAACGGATCGAACGTACTTGAGGCTGACCATGTTAAATACTTGGGTATAATACTCGACAAGAAGCTCATCTGACATGAACATCTGAAATCAACAGTCAAGAAAGCTCGCTCCAGGATGCACGTTCTCATGCCTCTACTTGCCAGCCCTGCCCTAACCCTTCAGCATGAAGAGATTGCTATAACTCTCTCTTATCAGGCCTATTTGGCAATATAGATGCCAGATCTGGGGATCAGCCTCAGATAGCCAAATAAAAAAGGTGCAGTCACTCCAAAATCCTCAGAATAATCACGAAAGCTCCTTGGTACAATCTGAAACTCAACCCTTCATTCGACCTCGATGTGCCTAGGGTAATGAAGTGTAACAGTTTTATGTTTTTGTAAATAATTTATTAGCAATTGTTCACTCAAATACACTGTTCTCATTCACACACTTACACAAGCACAAAGCTTGCAGCTATATTAGGACTCCGAACTGAACTGATGAACCTGCCCAGCGTCCTGTTGTCACTTTTATACTGGCTGCCCTCTTGGACGGAGTTACCTTCTCAAACCTTCCTGGTTCTGGGAACTCGATGTGTTGCTCCCTCGAGCGAATGGGGAAAGGTTTCCAGCATCAATTTGATACAATGCACGCATGTTGAGAGAGCGACCCTTAGCCCCTCCACAGGTCGTTGACCCTGTGACGCCGACAGGCCCATTTGACAGGGGCAGGTGCAATCTCGCAACAGAAGGTTCTCAGGCAGACAGGCCATCGCCATTTCGAACTTCTTCAGCCCCATAATAACATGGAACTCCAAAATCTACTGATTAATCAACCACCTGCTCGAGACCAAAGAAGGCTGAAGAGAAAAAGAATGAAAAAGAAGTAATTGATCAATTCAATTAATAATACTGATTAGTGCAATTCAATGTGATATACTCGTGTTAAACATCTAAGTGTTAATCAAAATTATCATACCTGTTGAACATATAATTATTTTCTATTACTATTAAACTAATGTTAAGACTGTCAACACACAATGTACTGATTTTTAACGTATCAATGGAAAGACTGTCAGGTTTTTTCCTACTACAATGTCATAGACAAAATAAAATGTAGTAGGCATACAATAAAGATATTAATAGAAATAAAATATAAAACTCTGAATTTCATGATCAGTTCAATCAATGGTTTTTCCATGCAACAGAGACGACAGTGGCTAAACATTTTTTCACGATCAACTTCAACCAGTTGGGTACACCAACCGGTAACACAACTTTGGACAAATTTCAAGTGTTTTGGGTCATGTTTTGTATTTGGAAGGCTACCGCTGCTGATCGAGGGCAGCATCAAATTTCAAGTTTAGCGCATTTTAAACCGTTTACACAAATCATAAAGTTTCAATTGCTAAATTATTCCGAAATGAACGTAGTATTGTAACCAAGATACACAACAAGCTCCACCCGTGATCTATTCCGGTCAGTAGTCGCAATATTCCGAACAACGTTACTGGCGTAGCGCGAAGGAAAATGAAGAAAATGGATTCATAGCCTCCCTCCACTCTTTTCCCCCCTATTTCCACTTGTAATTGAATCGGGAAAAAGTGGAAAATAAAAGCCCACTCTTCACTCAGCAGGGAAAAAGGTTAACAGGATCGCGAGATAGCAATGAGAATGAAAACGGGCCAATTAGATAATTGAGGCAACGAAGAGGCAACTTTCTTCTCTTTCTCTCTTCACCATTTTGGATCGTAAGATACTGGTTTTTCCTTCCTTTCTTCTTCTTCTTCTACGTCCCCTCTATATTTCCAAGGTACTTTCCATCATTGCAAGTAAGAAAGAGATGGTAGATTGATTCGCTTTATTGCTTGCAACATCTTGGCCAAACGTTTCCTCCGTCGGCCACAAAAACTGAAAGCTAGGAACGTTACATTCAATTCTTTTTCTCGAGGAAAAATCCCATTAGGTACCTAACCGCGTCCTAAGTGGAGCTGTCAACTCAGATGAGTGCCTTCGTTTCGTATTACGTCATTGTAATCGTTCAAAAACTCGTCATTAATTCAGATTTCTGTATTGAAGTGCACCCAACGGCTACATCCGATCTACTGTTACATCAAATTTTGTGTTTTAAGGAGTTTACCGTGCCCCAAGATGACCAAACTGGTGAGATGGAAGTTGAGCAAAGATTTATTCTTAATAATTAATAATTGGCTCTCGGGTGAAACAGTAGCTTACACCAACTCATCAGCTTCCGTAATTCTTGGTTCCTTCAATTTTACAGATAGTCACAGAACGAAGGGGCTTTTACCATAGCCCCTTTCCGCAGGTTTTGACTCTTCATGCATATTCATCACCTTAAAATATTCTTTGAGAAGCCGCCAAGCCTATACTTTCATCCAGTTCTTTTGCAATGGTGGCTGGAAGGTAATTACCGAACGATAAAGAACAATTCGTTGATTAAAACTGTCATTCTGGTCTTAAAAGTGATTACACAACCGCTGATGGGTTCTCAAAGTTTCGCTTTTCTAAGTGGGAGTGATTCATAATGGGTCCATGGCCAGTTTTCCAACTTCTCTTTAAACTTTGAGAGGGGAAGTGAGCCGAATGAAAATAGGGAAGCCGCTAAAAAGCTAATGAATCACGAAAGAGAGAACGGTTTTTAATTTTTCGGAATCCGCCGGATTTTCCATTGTATCCTTCGGAGCTGTTTTTTGGAGCTGAAAACAATCAGAATCGGTCGTTGGGAGTCCAGAATCTACCTGCGTGTTTCGGGCTTAGAGAGGCTGGTTCAGATAGCGGTTGAGACTAGCGCATAAACCGACGAGGCAATAAAAATGGAGACCAGTCGATCCCTTGATCTCGGATACGGTAGAAGCTTAAACATTCATTGGTGGGTATTTATGTTTTTTGCCAATGGATTCATCGATACTCAGATGATTCAAGCAATTTAGCTAAATCGCCATTTTCTGTTTCCCTATTTAATACAGCAGCTCTAGAAAGCAACGGTCAGATAACATTTAATTCATTAATTTGCTATTCTGGCAGAGTGTGTAATTTCGGAGTTTGTGGTTTGGAAGTTGATGGTTGAATAGACTTGTCTCTTTCAATTCTCGTGCTCAGCTCATATCAAGTTCCAAGGGAAGAACCTTCGTCAACCAACTGAATGCAAAGAGGAGGAAGAGGACAGGTGGCAAAGGGAGAAGGAAGGCAAGGTAAGCAGAGGATCGAGTCTCTCCTACTTAGGATATTGCAGGGGTTTTTATCAACAAGCAAGAGCCAGAGGAAAGGTGGCAAAGAGAGAAGGAAGACGAGGTCAGCAGAAGATCGAGTCTCTCCTACTTAGGATATTGCAGGGGTTTTTATCAACAAGCCAAGAGCCAGAGGAAAGGTGGCAAAGAGAGAAGGAAGGCAAGGTAAGCAGAGGATCGAGTCTCCCCTATTCAGGATATGGGAGGTGAGTGCATAACGACCAACCTAGAGCCAGAAGAAATGTGGCAAAGAGAGGAGGATGACGAGGTCAGCAGAAGATCGAGTCTCTCCTACTTAGGATCTTGCAGGGGTTTTTATCAACAAGCCAAGAGCCAGAGGAAAGGTGGCAAAGAGAGAAGGAAGACGAGGTCAGCAGAAGATCGAGTCTCCCCTATTCAGGATATGAGAGGTGAGTGTATAGCGACCAACCTTGAGCCAGAGGAAAGGAGGGAAAAATATAATGAAGGTGATGTCAGCAGAAGACCATGTCTCTCCTACTCAGGATATTTCAGGGGTTTTTATCAACAAACCAAGAGCCAGAGGAAAGGTGGTAAAGAGAGAAGAGAGCCGAGGTCAGTAGTAGATCAAGTCTCCCCTATTCAGGATCTTGGAGGGATGTTCATCAACGAACCATGGGCCAGAAGAAAGGCATGGTCGAACGACAGTCGGTAATCATGGGAACTGGCTCCAGTAACCCCACTTGCAGCCACAAGGAGGACAGAGAGTAGAACCAAGAATCATAATCATACTTTTCAAATACCGATTTATCGTTTATTTATTCAACAGTCAAGTTGTGTGAATAATAATCACTTCAGACAGGATAGGAAAAACGCTCAAAACAAATTTTTTCATTTGACTTAGGTCTGAGTTCAGCATGTTCCTGCTACAATGTAGGCCTGAAATTAGCGAAAAACTACAGCTTTTCAGAGGACAAGTACAAACTGAAGACTAATTTGGTTGTTTGTTTACATTAATTAATCATCAATAAATTTTTATTGAACAAAATTATGGAAAACTTCTGATGAAGACGGATTCTAGAATCGATGAATGACCGGTACTTGTAGCTGAACCTTACATAGAGTCGATTGCAGGAGCTGGGTTGACGCTACTAACGGAACGAGCCACCAACGTCATGTGCACAAAGCATGTCTGTGGTGCGCTTAGATCAAGGTATGCAAGCTCACGCCTCCCATTTACAGCACACGGCCGAAGTTGGGTCTCAATAAAACAGATCGCAACGCAAGTCAATCGCTTTTCACTGCTTTCACGTCCATGTTTGATCTTGTACTGTACTTGGTTTGGAGTCATTGGGACTTTCGTGCCCAATCAGGAAAAATCCGGATATTTAGTTGTAAAGTTGTAACCAAAACATGGACTCATAGTGGTGACAAGAAACTTCACCCCTAAAAACTCCCAGTCCTACTTTTTGGGGCAAAATGTCGATGAGGCTACTTGTAATCGAGTATGCCAAACCCAATAACATCAAACCTAGTATAAAATGGCATAAATGAACTAATATTAGGTAAATATGATAATATTGAGTCCATTTATTACGCTCTTTTTGGAATGCATTGGTCTTTTTGAGAGTGCTCGTGATATTACTATCAAAAGCAGTGGTAAAGAACTAGGTACCTAATCTAGCTTTTTAAGCATGCTGCAAATTCTTTCACAGGGGTTGGTTACTCCTTGGACCAGGCGCATGGTGACTCATTTCTTCAACATGGGAAAAATGGGAGGAACAGTGGGTTTGACAGGTCCCGGAATCATTCCAATCGATTCAGGGCCCAAAATTTAGTGGAAAATGATACCCCACACCCCTAGGTTGCCAAACATCTCGAAAATCGATTTTTCGACCCCTACCCCGCCCAAATTTGGTCCGATCGGGCTGAAAAGTTCCGAGGACCAACTAGAGCCGGGAACAAAGCCCTGGTCAAAATTTCAGATTTTTAGAAAATTTTCATTTACAAAAATCAGCGAGGACGGCGGACGGATATTTGATCTTAGGCCGAATCGGGGAGATTGACTTTTGCATGAAAAAATTGGTTGATTATTCAAGGAATAACCTACCAAAATGGAACTATCCCAATCATAATCAAACTTAATACAAATTCGTTTAATTGTTTCTCCTGTAAGAAAAAATTGCTTGATGGAAATGACTGTGTATGGTTAAGGGCCCTCTTCACGTTGAATTTCATCTCTTCTTGAGGATTGTAGATAATGTGATGCTTTTACGTCAGTCTGGATTGGTGCATGACGAAATACTGAGGGAAAAGCAGTGGAAAGATAATTTTAATAATCAAAACAATAAGATGGAGTGGTACCTTCACGTTGTATTTTCAGAGCTGTGTTCTTTTCAATGTTTGTTATAAAATGAAAGCAAACGGATTGTTTGGGATAATATTTCATTTAGTGGTTTAATGGTCCCATCGAGGATGTTCAGCTCTTTTCTGTCGTCGAGTTTGGACGTAGTTCGTACACGTACCCGCAGGGGAAATGAGTGAAATTCGCTGCCCTTGATACGCCGAGAAGAGCGATAGTGTTTCCAACGCGTCTTGCGGTGTTGCGTATGTTCATGGCTATTAGTGAACCTCACGTACATCAACCCAACATTAGATAAAACCCGATGGCGGCCCGAGTCCATTAAAACCCTTTTAGTGAAACGTACTCGGATCACGTCCCACGGGGGAGCGCAGGTCGAAAAGATACCGAAGTAAACGTGGAAATAAGTGTGAACAGGTTCGATACCGCGTTTGATTTCCGTTTAGGAAAATCTATCGAACCAGATACGTGGAATGGACACATCGATTTGAACTCATAATCAGACAACGATCAGATGTCAGATTGTGCCCAAATGGCCTTCACGATTCAAATCGTTCAGATTGCTTTCGCTCATATTCTCGTGACATTACGCTCGATATTACGCGTCGGAGTCATGGAAAAAGTAACGTAACAAGGAGAAGCGTCAGGAAACATAAGGTTATTCTTCAAGGTCACAATTTGATATTTTATTTCGACAGTGTACAATCTGTTATTTATTGGAAAAATGTTGTGTCACTCAGTATGTCCGCCACTGGCCTTCACACGAGCTTGTAACCTCCTCGGCCAATCATCGATCGCAGCATGTAGCACATCCTAATTGCAAATAAATTACACCAGAAACGACCTCAAGCTCTCCAAATTGAACTGTCCTCTGTAACACTCAATCAGCTCAAGATGGAACCAGTGTTGGTCGTCCAACTGGTTCAGATCTGGAGGGCAACTCAGGAACGTTGAGCTCCAGCCATTGCTGAGTCGTTTGAGCCTCGTGGGCTTGACGTTGACCAAGATGAACCATCAAGTCTCTACAAAGTATACTGTCCTCTGTAACATGAATCAGCTCAAATGAACAAAGTTGGTGGTCCAACTGGTTCAGATCTGGAGGACAAACTCAGGAGCGTTGAGCTTCGACGACTTCAAGCTCTCCAAATTATACTGTCCTCTGTAACACTCAATCAGCTCAAGATGGAACCAAGGTTTGTGGTCCAACTGTTCAGATCTGGAGGACAAACTCAGGAGCGTTGAGCTTCGACGACTTCAAGCTCTCCAAATTATACTGTCCTCTGTAACACTCAATCAGCTCATGATGGAACCAATGTTGGTCGTCCAACTGGTTCAGAATCTAGAGGGCAAACTCAGGAACGTTGAGCTCCAGCCATTGCTGAGTCGTTTGAGCCTCGTGGGCTTGACCAGTAGCCTAACTGGAAGATCTAATCTTTTCCAACGAACGGCATCGTCAGTGCATCCCTCCTGGTAGTTTCTGATCCAAGTTCTTACTCCTTGTTCACAAAAATGAAGCTTTGTGAGGCCATCAAAGCAGACTGCCCATCACACCATCACTGAGGCGGGATGGTGGCCTCGTTCGATCCACCCAATTTTGGTTGATTATTCCTTGAATAATTAACCAATGTAATCATGCCAGAGGTCAAACTCCCCGATTGGCCCATAGATTGCACCTACATGGACCGGCTCAGGGAGTTGAGATGCAATACTCGGGTACCGCTCTGCTTAAGTGGTAGTGCAAGCTAGAATGCAGAACTATCGAAATTTGGTACTTAGGCGGGAGTAGTTTTCTACTCCTCAGCTAAGCCCTGCTGAATGAGGGGATAGTCATCCCGGCCTCAAGTGGCCGTCTCCTTGCTGCTTCCAGCAAGGGGGAGCAGCACAACCCGTGGGGTGGGAGTATCTAAAAATAAATTATCTAAGGGAGTTACTAGAAGCAAACAAAGGAGTGACCGCTCCGGCGATCCTCTCTATCAGATGAAAGTTGCAACAACCTTTCAGGTGTTCCTCCGCATTGAAAGCGTTAAAATACGATGATCAGAACAAATTTGAAAGAAAGACGATCGATAGGCAGTGAAGAAGTGGGTCAAGCCTTCCTGATGTCTTCCACAAGTCAGATCACTGACACTAATCTCACTTCACCTTTTCATGATGAAAACGGGCACGCCGGAACAGTTCTTTGGCTTGCCAGTTTTTGATGTCTTCGTGTCTTCTTTTCTCAACGTAAAGAAGGAAACTGTCGAGCTACCATGAGATATATACACGATGTGCGCCATCCATATCACCATATCTGACGTCCAGGGAATGAATAATGCATCGCTGGAAGACCCCAGTCCTCTTAGCTTGTCTTCCAAAGTATAAAATTAATGGATTACGTTAGAAGAAAAGAAAATGGTATGGATGGGATATTTCTGACTCAACATTGGTTGTGGAGTGCTAAGCAGACGTTTCAACAATGACCGTCTTTTCCTTGGGAGGGTGTTGGTGCGAGTAAAACCCCCACTTCATTCAACTTCGGCCTTTGATCTAGTCGTTTTTTCCTAATTTATCACGAGCTAGATCATGAACCGAGAAAAATACATCCCTCACCCGCCTTGGCGTTACACATTTTTTTCTTCTCAGATTTCTTCCTTTGGCGTCTGCCCTTCGGCGAATATCGCGGTCGGGTTTTATGAACCCGGTACGGGTTCTTAGGATCTTGAGAGATGACATTTTCTTTTCAGTATATCGGCTCGCATGGGGTAACTGGCAGTCACCTCGGGGCGCAGAGTGTAAAAACCCCGTTTTCTTCCCCCGCAAGATAGCTAAGACAGATTAGACTCATAAATCTCCGTAACGCCGCTGTTGTGACACCTGCAATTCACACTTTATTACAGTCTTGTCTTCGTTGTAATCTTTTCAGCCGCCAAATAACGTTGAGCTTCACGAAATAGCATTGTTTCTGCTCAGATTCACCATTCGCGTTCTGAACAAAGATATCAGTTTTATAGTCAATTTTATTGACTGGAATATAAGGAGAGTGAATGACACTCTTCAACGAGGGATTAGCATGTGAGAGTTTCCATTCCAGACTCGCTCTCCCACCATAAGCAGATCCACGGCTGATGACGTCCACTCAAATGTGTGTTCCAGGTGAGCCAGTCTGAAAACACATCAAATTCTTTCACAAGCGTTGGTTATTCCTCGGACCAGGCGCATGGAGACTCATTTCTTCAACATGAGAAAAATTGAAACAGTGGGTGTGGAGGGTCCCGGACCAATTCCAATTGGTACAGCGTCCAAAATTTTGTGCAAATGATACCCCACACGCCTAGTTACCAGAAATCCTGAAAACACACATTCAAAGTGGGCAAATGGGCACCCATTTTGACCCAAATCCTCATCCAGAGGGCGCCAATCGTTCCGGGACCCATTTCATTGGATTCAGCGTCCAAAATTCATGAAAAAATGATACCCCCACATGCCTGGATTGCCAGAGTTGGACCTCTACCCCTACCAAATTTGGTCCGACTGGGCTGAAAAGTTTCGAGGACAAACAAGAACCAAAAACGGGTCCCTGACTAAAATTTCAGATTTTTAGAAAATTGTATACTACCCAAATCGGCGTACGGCGGACGGACATTTCTAATTTTGATCTAGACACCTTGAGACGTCCACAAAAAAAATTTGGGCCGAATAGGAGAGATTGACTTTTGGCATAAAAACATAGGTTGATTACTCAAGAAATAACCAACCGAAATAAAGTTAAGTTACAACAATAGCCAGAGTAAGTTCTTTGTACAGACATTGGGAAGATTATGATCTACTTGGGACACCGGATATTGAATCATTGGACTGAAAGTACGTCATTTCAATGCGATTCCCCCCCTTCAGTGCGTCCGAATAATCACGAAAACCGTCCCCGGATTACCGGAGGTTCACTAGTCACCACACGGAAAGCCTACACGTTAATTAAGTGTCCAATCACAGCGAGATGCTCCGACCGCGAAATTACACGGTCAAATTTACGATCCATATCTTCCGGAAATCCTCCCTCGCCGCAGAGATCCCCAAATTTCCATTGGAATTCGCACACAGAGCGCGCTCACTGTTGGCCATTGCAAATCGAGTGAACGCAGCTCGGTGTAATTGTGTGTCCTGAAGTGATCATTACTGATTATTACTGAGTGGGTGTGCAATTGTCGAGAGAACGGGTCAAATAGACTAATCAGTCTCTGTTTTCGGTAGATTATCAACATACATGTCAGTTCTAACAACTGAAATGAATAAAAATTGTGATTTTCGAGGTATCTTGAATACAGATGAATAAAGTGACGCCTCTTAGGCAGTTCCAAGTTTAGAATGTGCGCTCTAAACCAGCAAATGGTGACCTGGACCACACCATGGGTCAAGAACTGACAGTTTCGGCCTTGAATTCTGTGAAGAGGGGATATCCAGGAAAGCAGGGGCTCCCTAGCTGCAGACAAGGCCAATCACAAAGGGAATTGAGGCTTGTGAGGATGGCAGAATGTGGATGGATGCCATGTTGGGAGTTTCAGAGCCCATTGGTGTGAATAAAACAATAAACACGACCAACAACTCGGTTGGGAAGTGAAGAAGGACTGGTCCACTTCATATCCAATATCACTGGCGGCCAGCACTGTAGGTAATATGTGGACCAAGCAACTTCTAACAGTTATCAGTTAATTTATATTTGATTGGTCACACCACGAGTTTCAACCCGCCATTGTTTTTAAGACTGTTTCGTGATGAACGGATGAATAAAGTGACGCCTCTTAGGCAGTTCCAAGTTTAGATTGTGCGCTCTAAGCCAGTAAATGGTGACCTGGACACATGGCCATGAATGACGGGTCTGTCAGTTTTGGCCTTGAATTCTGTGAAAATCCAGGAAAGCAGGAGCCCCCAAGCTGCTGACAAAGCCAAGCCAGGCAAGGCCAGACAAGGCAGGATGGATGCCATGTTGGGAGTTTCAGAGCCAATTGGTGTGAATAAAACAGTAAATACGACCAACGACTCGGTTGGGAAGTGAAGAAGGACTGGTTCACATCATATCCAATACAATTTGCGGCCAGCACTGTAGGGAATATGTGGACCAAGCAACTATCAGTAATCATTTAATTTATATTTGATTGGTCACACCTCGAGTTTCAACCCGCAATTGTTTTTAAGACTGTTTCATGATGAACGTTTTGACTGAGAAGTGCTGCAAGTGAGCTGTTCAATTCGGAAGCCTGGAGTTTTCAGTTGTTTTAATCGTTTCCATAGACTCTTGCTGGCTGTGTAGATGTCTGAACAGACTATCATCAATGTGCCTGGCATCACATCAAATCACAACTAATATTTCTGGCCAATCAAAGGTATCTTTTACTTGGTTGCGTGTACTTAATTGGTTTTTCTCAATGAAGTTTCTTGCCTTTTACTGCAAATTCTTCTAATAACCAATTGAACAGGACCATTCAAATAACCATTTACTCATAATCCCTATTCGGAGCAAGTCTTTGAGTGCAAGCCTTACAAGCAAGTCTTACAAATACAGATAAGTCTACGGAAAATCTGTGCATAAGACAACTAAAGGATACTGTAGGCCACAGACTTTTGGCAGCGGATGTGTGTTAGTTACAGTGGACAACCACCAGGATTAAAACAAGCCACAGAGAAGGTTTTTAATTTTTAGTGAACCTTCAGTATGAGTGTGTTCGTTGAAGTGAAGCTCTTCTGCCTCTTGTAGGGTTTTGTGTTGCCTGGGAGGGAAGTTTGGGTGTTTCTCTCTGCTTGCATCATTAATTGAGAGATCCTTGACGATAAACCAATCCATCATGGTCTAGCAGCAGTTGAATGTTACTCTGAGTCATTCACAACCTTTGGTGATCAGTAGTCGCAAGAGGAATCTGCTGCACTACAGTCAAAACTTGCTTTTCAAGCTTTGGCAGCTGTTGAACCTACTGCTGAAGTCCTAAGAAGAGCAGCTATGTCCCCAAAACATATACTTGGATAAAAATGATGGCAATTTCTTTCAGAAAACCCCTATACATGAAAAAAACACTTAATTTTCAAATTCCATGAAATGTTAGAACACATGCAATGTATTATTAAGCAATCAAGACAAAAAATTATGAAATCCTTCCGTTCTTTTCGCCATATTTCCATGTACAAGAGTTCTGTGGTTATAATGAAGTACAGCAACATCAACAATACAATATATAAAAAACGATGCCGTTTTTCTCGAATTCCATTTCTCCAGAATCTTGTTTTCAGAGCTCCGGTTTGAAACCTCTTATTCCCCTTTGTCATTTCATTTCATTCTTTATTCTCCACGAGAAAATTGGAAACAACGTCTCTCAAAGTGCGTTCCTACGTTTCAAACTCGTAAGCGAAAGATGAAATGATTTTGTGAAACGACACGGCAAAAGTGCATAAATTACGTTTACCAAAGACTTTGTAACTCAACCATTTCGAGAAACAACGTGGAAGGGTGGAGTTGAGAAGTAAAGTAACCACTATGAATATTTAATAAAGAAAGAAACAATACGTCAGTTTACGAACGCCGTTAAAACCCCAAGAAAGTTATTCCTTTCAAAAGAACCGTTGTCATCAGACGAAGGAACGTAGGGGCCTTCAAGATTAATGAATTCACGAGTTTTATTGTGGTTTTATCGCTTCGCTTTAAATGTTTAGTGGTGATTAGAAAAAAATATTGTCTCTTGGTTTCTTGGAAGGCGTTAAGCTCAGTAGTAGCATGTTCAAGCAGTTCAGTAGGTAAGAGGGAATAAATTATTTAGATTTTTTTAGAATATACGTCATTTAGAACATTTTTGCAAAAGGGAAGGGTGTTTGGGGGTAGAGGGGGGGGGGATGTTCCTGTTTTCCGTAACAACCTCATTGGATCGTATGTACTTAGGTGATTCCAGCAACTTTCGTTACTTCTGCCAGGTTCCTTGAGGCCTCAAAATGCGCATACAACTGATCAAAAACTTAGTAAACTCTTTCACAGGGGTTGGTTTCTTCTCGGACCCGCCGGAGTGAGGGGGACTCATTTCAATCGATTCAGCGTCCAAAATTTAATGGAAAATGATACCCCAAACGCCTAGATTGCCGAAAATCGATTTTTCGAAATACACATGTTGACCCCTACCCCTCCCCAATTTGGTCCAATCGGCGTTCGAGGACCGACTTACTTACCAATTTACTAGTAATTTACTTACTATTTACTGGTAATTTACTATTACCAAAAAAATCTCGGACGGCGGACGGACATTTGACTTTTTTAATCTAGACACCTTGAAACGTCCAGAAAAAAAAATTTGGGCCAAATCGGAGAGATCGACTATCTGCATGAAAACATTGGTTTATTCAAGGAATAACCAGCCAAAAGCCAAAAATTTACGCACAAACTGGGCTACTTACCTTGGTCTTTCACATTTTCTTACATGTAGAACTACAGTAAGCGGAATGATGTACATTTCGGAATAGTGTAATTGTGGTACACAAACTGTTTACCCTTTTAGAGACCTCAAAGACAATAATACCAAGCTGTAGTGCCGAGTAGGTCTAGATTGTTGAAAGCACCCATAAAAAGTTAACTAACTGGGTTTAATGTGAAATGGTTTACCGTTATCCTGTCCTAAGGGAATATGGCTCGTTTGGGCCACTGGTAACGATCTCAAAGGAGCGTTCTAGGAAAGGTTAATTGTGGAATTTTATCACTCCCTTGGATCCTACTAGGACCTCAAAGGTGGTTGTGGAGGTTGAGGTATTGCGTCACTCAATCGAATCGCTACAGGTTCACAAAGCCTGGCTGGGATGGCCGACTGGTTGGGAAATTATTGGTCGTGAATTGACGGGAGAACAAGAGCGGGGCTTTTGGTTTGCTGTCTGAGAACACACTGACTAGCAGGACTTCCACAAGGGTGTGATGGTATGAACAGGGTGTCCCATGAGTTGTCCCCCCCCCCCTCCTCATAAAACCATGCAATTGAGAGTGAATTCAAAAAAATTGTTGATCTTCATATATTCAGATTCAAAAAAATATATTTGAGCACCCCGCACAACATCGCAACCATGCGCATGTGACACAAAAGTTCTTATTTTAGATGGGAACCCCAATATGTTATTGCAGATTCGGATTCTACCCAAAATTTCATAAAAATGTGATCCCTCAACTAATGTATGTGTGCGCAACCACTTCAGCGAGCACGAAATTCTCAAACAGTGGATCGTGGTGAACTCAAAAGTGTGGCACATGAATTTTCATTGTATCAAACGTGTATTTCGAAAAATGAATTTTCGAGATTTTTGGCGATTTAGACGTGTGGGGTATCATTTTCCACTAAATTTTGGACGCTGAATCCAATGAGACGGGTCTCGGAACGATTGGCAGCCACCGGAATGGGTTATAATCGCTGAATCGATTTAAATGAGTCTCCATGCGCCTGGTCCGAAGAATAACCAACCCCTGCGAAAGAATTTTTTTAACGCTGATTCACGTGATGATATTCATTTCTCCATCCATTCGAATCAATGTTTGCCGGAATAATGACCGAAATCTGTCATTTCACGTGAAGAAATCATCTTCCTCAGCGCGTGTGTTCATAATTATTTCATTCCAACTCTACTACAGCCGGTTCCCGAGAGAATAGAATAGGTAATAGGAATAAATAATTAACCCTTATTTGACAATTTAGATTTAGATCATCCATTATTTGACTGTTTTGGGGTTGTGCTTCGCGTGCACACTGAACGGGTTGCGTGTTATACAAAAATTGGTTGAGTGATCAAATTTTCATAAAATTTTGGGTAAAATCCGAATCTTCAATAAAAACGCTGCAAATACATTCACAGGGGTTGGATATTCCTCGGAGCAGGAATATGGAGAATCATTCCAATCGATTTAGTGGCCAAAATTTAGGGGAAAATGATACCCCACACACATAGATCGCTGATAATCTCGAAAACCCATTTTTCAAAATTTTCACTATGACCCCTACCCCCACCCCCAAATTTGGTCCGATCGGGGTGAAAAGTGTAAAAAACAATTAGAGCCAGAAACGGTTCCTTGACCAAAATTTCAGATTAGAAAATTTTCTCTTACCAAAAACGGCGTAAACTGCGTTTGGACGATTATATGGGAGGGGGAGAGCGACTTGTGGAACACCGTATATAGCTGGGGTGGTTTGTGTGGAAGGCCAGATTGGGGCTGAGCTGGGTTTTCCCCAGAGGTTCTCTGTAGTATTTTTTTCCTCTCGTTCTTTGCCTACTTTATTGTACCAAGTTATTGCTCTAAATAGCACGTGGCACAACACAAACTATTGTGGGGAACCATCAGAATATGGAAGTTTATTTAAAGAACACGTTATTGTAGACTTTGCGTTGGTTATAAGCAGACCACATGATGTATCAATACTACCGAATATACAATAATTCTATATTGAGCCACAGAGTTCAGTAAGTTAATGTTATTCCACCGGACGTGGTATAACGTTTGAAAACGTGAGACGGTTACAAAATGGCCCGTGTTTTGATTAATTTATTCTCTTCTCCGTTTATGTTCAACGTTGAAACTCCCGGTGGCGCCGAAACAACAAAATTCGTATTTAGCGGGACATCTGAACCTCAGACAGTTGAAATAATAATTCGGGCCCACCACTATTTCAAACCACCTGCCACCTGCGGTGGTAGCTCCCGTCGAGTTGTTTATTCAAATATCTTTCGCTCCCTGACTCGCTCCGTCCTATAATACGAGTATAATTGAATACGTAGCTGCTCGGCACAGAAGGTGTGAGTGCGTTTGATGCAAATTGAAAAACGCTGCAAATTCTTACACAGGGGTTGGTTATTCGTCAGACCAGGCGCAAGGAGACTCATTTCTTCAACATGGGGGAAATGGGGAAAACAGTGGATGCGGCGGGTCCCGGACCCATTCCAATCGATTCAGGATCCAAAATTTTGTGGAAAATGATACCCCACACGCCTAGGTGCAAGAAATCCCGAAAACACAAACACATAAATATTCGATATGGGTAGTGATACCCATTTTTACCCATAACCTCTTCCAGTGGGTGCCAATCGTTCTGGGACCCACTTCATTGGATTCAGCGTCCAAGATTTAGTGGAAAATGATACCCCACTCGTCTAGATCGCCCAAAATCTCGAAAATTCATTTTTCAAAAAACACATTTTGACCCCTACCCCGCCCAAATTTGGTCCGATCGGGCTGAAAAGTTTGGAGGACCGTCCTAGGCGGGAACAGACCCCTGACCCAAATTTCAGATTTTTAGAAATTTCTACCTAAAACGGACGGCGCGGACGGCGGACGGACATTGACTTTTGGTTGGTTATTCCTTGAATAATCAACCTATGTTTTCATGCAAATGGTCAACCTCTCCGATTCGGCTCAAATTTTTTCTGACGTTTCATGGTGTCTAGATCAAAAGAGGTCAATGTCCGTCCGCCGTCCACGCCGTTTTTGGTAGTCGAAAATTTTCTAAAATCTGAAATTTGGGTCAGGGGTCTGTTCCCGTCTAGGACGGTCCTCCAAGCTTTTCAGCCCGATCGGACCAATTTGGGCGGGGTAGGGGTCAAAATGTTTTTTGAAAAATGGATTTTCGAGAATTTTAGGCGATCTAGGCGAAGTGGATTTTCGAGATTTTAGGCGATCTAGGCGAGTGGGGATATCATTTTCCACAAAATTTTGGATCCTGAATCGATTGGAATGGGTCTGGGACCCGCCGCACCCACGGTATTCCCCATTTCCACCATGTTGAAGAAATGAGTCTCCATGCGCCTGGTCCGAGGAATAACCAACCCGTGTGTAAGAATTTGCAGCGTTTTTTAATCTAGACACCTTGAAACGTCCAGAAAAAATTTTTGAGCCGAATCGGAGAGGTTGACCTTTTGCATGAAAACATAGGTTGATTATTCAAAGAATAACCAACCAAAATGAAAACTGAAAATACTATAAATTCGCCGACAGGGTTGAATGAAAAGGTGGTATTGTTCGAACTAGAGTATTATCACCAATTCAGCATCGAAAATTCAGTTAAAATGGATTTCCCCAACTGTAAAGTTTGCAATGCTTTACAAGTGTATTGTTCTCATTAGTGGTTGGGTGTGTTTTCTCGCGTCTTCCATCTGAAAAGAGTTGACAGGGCGAGGGAAAAATTGGACCACGCCTACGACCCATCCAATTCTTCTTTCCCTTCTCAGTTAAAGAGAACTGAAGAAGCCTTTGTTCAAGTTTAGAGTTGGGAAGGCCCTTATTCTATTTTATGGTAGGGACGTCCGAGGCTCGAGCGCTCCAGTTTTTTAATATTAAGTTTAACCCGGAGTTAATTCCATGTTGTAAGAATACGTTCGAGAGCTAATCCTAGAGCTTTTTTCCAGCGGCTATTATGTTCTTATTATTGTAGAAAACTTCTAACGATCTTCCGGGAATGTAATGAGCTTCTTTCTCGAGTGATGTTGTTGTAATCTCAAACTTGGGAGGAAAAAAGGATTTAATCTAAAACCCTCGACAAAATTTTTTCACTCCTCTACTGAATACAAAAGGTGCGCGGGATCAACTTTGTTTGTTTCTAACACAATCCAACTTTGACTACCTGAGGATTTGTTGCTGAATATTTATCCCCTCTTAAGTCCGGTTCGTGTAACGATCAATAGTTGACTGAACTGTCCGCCGATCCTATCGATTCGCGACAAGGGCGTGTATTCGTCAACGTCTGAACTCATTTGGTTCAGCTTTTGTTCGAAGCGTTCAATTCGCGCAACTGTCCGAGCTTTGTACTTGATGAGAGCTTTTGTTTCAGCGAAGAGCGACAATTGAAATAATTTCGGCATGCCTTTTGGTCCATTTTGGTTGGTTAATCCTTGAATAATCAAACTATGTTTTCATGCAAAATGTCAACCTCTCCGATTCGGCTCAAAAAAAATTTCTGGACGTTTCATGGTATCTAGATCAAAAAAGGTCAATGTCCGTGCCGTTCATCAGGTCTTTTCATTATTCCCGTTCCTACGCCTTGCGGCTTTACCGGGGCTTGCTTACTGCCTGATGGTTGCGCTTTCTCTCCTGCCGTGCGTTTCGCCATTGCTATTCAGCACTGCCCAGGATGGACCTCGCGGAGGTAGCACGGTTGGGACCAGGAGTGGCTTCTTGGCGTGATTGGCGTGTGGCCATCCTTTTGCAGCCATTACTTGATGGGCAAACTTTTTTGTGCCCTCTGCATTGTTCCTGGATTGAAACGCAGACTGCCATGGGCTCTCTTCATCTGCGGCCAGACCCAGGACTGCCAGCCATCGCCTACGCGCAGTTTCGTACTTTGGGCACTGGATGTAGACATGGTCCGCCGTCTCAGGATCGCCGCACTCACAGAGGGGGGAGGGCTTCAGTCTCATGCCATGGAGCTTTGCGTTGAAGTCGCCATGGCCGGTGGCAAACTGTGAGACATAGTGGTCCACGTCGACGTAGCGCTGTGACAGGCACACTCGTACATTTGGCCAGCTTTTGTTTGTGTGCCGCCCATTGGGGGATGCATCCCATCGCTCCTGCCACCTGTCTAGGCTCCATTCGGTGATTTCGGCCTCAGTTGTGCATCCGGCTATCATGCTCTCCTGGCCGTGGCTGATGTGCCACTTTGATGCCAGGGCCTGGAGCTTGAGGTCCAATGGCATCTGCCCTGTGAGGACGTGGAGGGCCTGGAAGGCCTCCGTCCACCCTCCGACATCCCCGCCGTTTTTGGTAGTAGAAAATTTTTTAAAAATCTGAAATTTGGGTCAGGAGTCTGTTCCTGTCGATCTAGGCGAGATTTTTCGAAAATTTTCTACTCCCGAAAACGACGCAGACGGCATACGCCGGACGGACATTTGACTTTTTTGATCTAGACACCTTGAAACGTCCAGAAAAATTTTTTGAGCCGAATCGGAGGTTCTGCATGAAAACACAAATTGATTATTCAAGAAAGAACAAACCGAAAATTATGCAGTTTAGTGTCTGTATAACCAATTTTTCAATAAATATTCGTGTCCAGTTTTGAATTTTGCTTATAGATTCAGCCGGTCCCTGTCTCCCTCGACGGCTCCTGCGTCAGTTGACTGATTGTTTGACTTCCACGTCTTTTATTTTATTTTATTTAAACTTACAAGCTTTTGACCTGCATCAATGCTTCGGCAGCCATGTTCACCTCAGCCCGCGTCAGTTCTGATTGATAATTAACTATTCATCACGTTCTGATTTGATTAAACTCCTGTCAATTGTCAACTCACCACATCCAACACCTTTTACAAAACTGTCCAAATTGATTTGATTTCCCCAGTTGAGTTGTCAATTTCGTTTTCAAAAATACCCTCACCCGTGTCAATCGGTTGAAGTGCTCTCAAAATGGTTTGTAGTATGTTTTCGAATAAGTGGAACAACATTCGTGAATATCCCCACAACTCGTTACAGGGCTGGAAACTCGTTAGTATAATGAATCCTTATCATGGAGGTTGAAGGTAATGTGGTTAACGTTTCTCTTCTTCCCTCTGTGGTCGAGAGAAATAATGAGCTCAAGATCATTAGAGGTTTGTCCGTATTTAAAACCCACCAGTAAAATAATATAACAGCCACTTGCGGGGAACGAAGTCTTAATTGGAGACACTCGAGCCTCTAGATAGAGTTTGTTTGGTTAATACATTACTACCCACCTACTTATTTTATCATATTACATTCACATGCATTTCATTACTTTCAAGTATACTTTCAACGTTATGCCAATGACTTCCTGCTGTTTCCCATGTGGTATATTGATCAGATAGAGGCAATAATAAATTCCATAAATGACGAGCAAATCTATGTGATATAACAGTTGAAACCCAAGCTATGATACTAGGGTACTCAAACTTTTTGAGAGAAGCCCCTCTTTTGGTCATGGCTTCATTCATCAACCTTCTTATTTGAGAAAACCATAACACCCTGTGATTGGCTATATACTTCTCCGCTATGTATCCCAATATTAAATTATCAGAGGAAAGCTTCAGCTTATTTTGTGTCTTGAATCCCTTCAATCCACATCGTAGCTGTTTATTTTGGCGTTCCAGCCGGGTGGCATGCTGCTGCCATGGACGCCGTTTTATGTATTCGTTCTATGTATGTAATATTTATTGAAACAATCCCTTCATTACTTACCTAATAGCCTTCCACGCCTAAATTGGTGGTAGGCAATTTTCTAAAAATTTGAAATTTTGGCCAAAGACCCGTTTTTGGTTTTAGTTGGTCCTCGAAACTTTCCAGCCCGATCGGACCCAATTTGGGTGGAGTAGGGGTAAAAATGTATATTTCGAAAAGTGGATTTTCGAGATTTTCGGCAATGTAGGCATGTGGGGTATCATTTTCCTCTACATTTTGGACGCTGAATTCAACTAAATAGTTCCTGGAACGATTGGCGCCCTCTGAATGAGGTTATTGGTCGAAATGGGTATGTATCTACCCATTTCGAACGTGATTTCGAGATTTCTAATACCTAGACGTTTGGGGGTATCATTTTCCACTAAATTTTGGACGCTGAATCCAATGAGACGTGTCCCGGCACGATTGGCACCCACCCGAACAGGTCATGGATTGAAATTGGCTAAATCTACCCATTTGGAAAGTGGTTTTCCGAGATTTCCGTTACCTAGACGTGTTGGGGTATCATTTTCCACTAAATTTTGGATGCTGAATCCAATGAGACTGGACGCAGGACGATTGGTGCCCACCGGAAAAGGTTATGGGTCAAAATGGCATCTATCTCCCCATTTCGAATATGTTTTCGAGATTTCTGGTGTCTGGGCGTGTGGGGTATCATTTTCCAGTAAATTTTTCTTTCACTTCCATCTTTGCTTGTAGAATCTAGGACCTGTTATTATGTACGAGTATTTGTAGGCTCTGACGATGGACAAATAAATTGTAAGACACGTAGGCTAAATCTGGGCTTTTTTGAACGAACTTCAATATCCCCCATCAATTAATATCAATATCAATCGAACATGGGTCATTTAGTGGGACACGTCACTAATCAAAAATCGCACGACTTTGGAAAGAGATCTCGTAACATGAGAAGAACACCAAAACGCAATGAGCTCAGACATATCTGTGATTAAGAGAAAAAAAAGCCTTCGGAAAGCGGTCCTGAGCACTTGGAGCGCAGGGAAGCTTTACCTTCCATTATCCCCCCTATCGTATTTCTCGAGTGGCTCATCTCAAGGGATGTTTGTAAACATCCCCCTGAACCCCCTCGGTCGTTAAAGGCATCTTCGCCTTCTGTTTAAATGGAAGGCCGTGTTTTCCGTTCGGACGAGCGCACTCGCGGGATTTCCTGAAGTGATAAGTTACCAGCAATACAAACGCGAATTTAGGATTCGGGTGAAGTTGATACGAAACGCGAATATTTTTGGAAGTTAAATTCTGAACGACCGACCCTCAAACTAACACAACCAACTCAAACGGCAAGCACTATCTATAATGAATAGAAATTATAGTTGTGTCAGAAACTAACCTCGTTTGCGTTCTGTGTGACTCACGACTACCTTCCCAGATTTATTACTCCAAAGAAAATAATGAACTACAACTCATAATTTATCTAGGTTGTTTGGTTCATTTCCACCTCGTTACCCCACTTTTGCGAGCTTCAAGAAATGTATCTCTAGCGCACTCCATTGAATATAAACACCACATGATCCCTAAATTACTCTACGGATATGGAAACTTTAGCCTCGGATTTTATAAAGGGATGAAATACAAGCCCTAATCCCAGGCGAAATAGTGTTTCTCCCCTAGAAACGGAATGAGAAAAGTGCGAGATATTACGTGCATGTTCAAAGAGCGAGATGGAAGAGAAGTATCTTTCACATAAATACGAATACAAACAAGTAAACAAAGGGGTTTTCTTTTAACTGAAAGATCCTGAATATTCTGCGACAAGAGCGCAGCGAAGGTGGAAAATGCGGAGAAGGTTGAAAGAAAAACTGGCAAGTATCTCGCCATGTTTGATCGAATAAATGTTTCCCATCGTGTCTCTCGCTGAGGAGACATTCATACAAGACCTAGAGAGATAAGAAAAATAAGCACGCGTGAGTGTAAGAGCTGAGAGCTTCGTTATTTTTTCCCCGTCGACTTTAGGAGGTACCTTCAACGAGCAATTCTGGCTGTGATTCCTTCAAGGAAGGATATGACTTTCCTTTTAACTTTTTGCTCTTGTTCGCCTATATACCTCCACTGCCTCGGATTCAGTTGATTTAGTAGAATCCCCAGGATGGCTATTCCATCTCGAGGGAAATGCTGGCTTTTTCTCATTCAACCCTTTCGTTGTACCTACTTTAGTCTGGAGCGATATCGGAAAGATGTGAAGTGCTGGATAATTAATTTAAAAAGGGGCTGGAACGTCACTTTGTTGGATCGAATGGCATAGCAATTTGTAAAAGCGGCGCTACATTTTCCATTTCTACCAAAACTGATGAAAAAGAATATCCGTATATAAGACAATAAACTGAAGAATACCGTAGGACACTGACATTTTGACGGCAATATAACTACGTGTTAGTTATGGTGGACAACCACCAGGATTGCTGTGAACCGCGGGGGAGGTTTTTCTTTGAGTGAACCTTCTGTTCAAGTGTATTCTGAGAATGCTGAAACTCGGTATATATATAGGAAAGTACAGATATAATACAGGAAACATCAAAAACCAAAAGAGGAGTGACTGAAGTATGAGTGTGTTGACCACCCTCCTTTCCTGTTGCGATATAGCTAAATATCGATATTACAAGAAAAATATCGATATTTTGGAACATCGACATAAATATATTTGTACAACAACTTACATTTCGCTTTCTTTGCATCATTTTTTAAAGAAATGGCCAAAATTCACTATCATTAGAAGTTATCGTGGTTCACAAGAAAAAGAATAGCGACAGAGAAACGGAGAAACAATGGAGCAAACCTAAATACGTCAACAGCAACAACACTGGTATATTGGCTTGTCAACTGTGGAGGGTGGTTCAGCTCGATCAACGAACACTTGTTAACAACATATAATTATTAAGTAAATACCCGACAACTTCTAGTGATCACGTTGACGGTACCACGGGACATTCTCACCAAGGTTGAAGATGATAGGATAATATTAGAAGGGAACTATTAATATACAAATATCGATTATCAGAGCAAAATTATCATCATTTTCAAACAGCGATAATATTGCAACGTCCCTAACCTTGTGGGGTATACTTTTTTACTAAATTGGGGCGTTGAATGATTGATATGGTTTTTTAACCGTTAACCGGAAACTAACAGTAAAATATGGAAGAAAATTGGCATTTTGCAAATAGAGTTTTAAACCATTTTAAGACCTAGGCGGGTGGCGTGTAATTTTCCACTAAATTTTGAACGCAGAATCGATTGAGATGGGTTATGAGCCAATTGACTCACATTTGAAGACAGAGACTCTGGAAAATTAGTGAAAACGATCGTGGAATAATACGCAATGTTTCGAAATCTAACCATTGGAGAATGGTTATAGCCCAATAGCCTAAGTTCTTCAGTTGTTTAGAACAACAAATTCAAAAGGACATTTTCATTTCATCCAATACAAGTTTTTCAACCCCAAAAAAAAAAATCATCAGACGACTTGCCTAAATGATCAAGAAAGAAAAGACCGAAAAACGTTCTGAGCGACGAGAAATTGAACAAATTCAATTGGGCCGAACTGAGAAAATGAGCACATCTTTTTAGAGTTTGGAAGGTGATTCTCCGAGCTCGTTATCTGCGACGGTCTGAGGGGTATAGCACGGAGCGGCAATTACACCAAACAATGAAAGACTCGGAAGCGATTTGCTTAATCCGTCGACAGAATAGAGATGGCGGACAGGGAATGGAGCCTCACGAGTCCTTACAATCCGAACAATGGGCTTTTTTTGTCAAGTTGAGGGGAGTGAAGGTGCTCCTGCAAAACCAGAGGAAAAGGAAAACCCGAAAAGAGATTTACAAAACGAGAAAATGAGAAATAATGATTGAAGACGCGAGTGCAGCAGGAGTGAAGCGCTCAGCTAAACAGCCACGATTTATTTATTGATGTTTATCGCCCGCCCCGCAGGTGGTTGGCAGAGAAATACGGCTCCCAGGCTCTCGAATGTCGTTATTTACCCCCGTAATACTTTACCCAAAACTACTGGTACCTCTGCCCGGCAACTCCAGTTGTGCGGTGCTCTCTTTTCTCCGTTCAGCACGAACGGCAATTTATAACTCGCCGAGACATCAAAGACCCTTCTCTTCTCTCAGACCCCATCGTTCTCGACGATTTACCGCTTTTCCAGGGAGTCGCGAGACAAAACGCGGTTTTCTCCTGAGCCGAATAATTGAAATCCCTCGCTTTTCTGTCTGAATCTGAACTCAAATCGCTTCTCTCACTCATGACAACGACGGTAGTCACGACAGTCGGAGCACCATGTAATATCACAGAGCGGCGATCCGCTAAGGTGGTTTCTCCATAAGTAACATGGCGCCTAAAACGTTTACATTTATTCGAACAGGTTTCGGTTTATTATGCTATGAATAACAATAAACCCGTTTTTAAGCCAGAAATCAAATTTTGTGAGAAATTAGGACCCACCTCAATCAAAATATTAGGAGGGGTGACCATAATTTTGAAATCAACTGGGATTCTTGATCCCCTGTTGTGTTGGCAACACTGGCAATCATGGTGGCTGTGACCAGAGGGGGATTAATATCAGCTGTTATCTGCTCTTATCAGTCAGCTGACAATACACAGAACTCTCATTTACTCCTTACTCAATGTTTACCTACATCTTAAATCCAAAATGTCCACAAGCTGTCTGCACCATTTTTGATCTCAGATTTTGGTTGGTTATTCCTTGAATAATCAACCTATGTTTTCATGCAAAAATTCAATCTCCGATTCACCCCCAAATTTTTATCAGGACATTTCAAGGTGTCTAGATCAAAATTAGCAAAATTTGCTAATTCTGCCGTCTGCCGTCCGCCGTTCAAGCCGACTTTGGTAGTAGAAAATTTTCTAAAAATCTGAAATTTGGGTCAGGGGTTTGTTCCCGGCCTAGGTCGGTCCTTGAAACTTTCCAACCCGATCGGACCAAATTTGGGTGGGGTAGGGGTCAATATGTGTAATTCGATAGATGGATTTTTGAGATTTTTTGCAATTTTGGTGTGTGTGGTATCATTTTCCACTAAATTTTGGACCCTGAATCGATTGGAATGAGTCCGGGACCCGCCACAACCACTGCTTCTCTCATTTTCTCCATTTTGAAGAAATTAATCTCCAAGCGCCTGGTCCGAGGAATAAACAACCCGTGTTTTCCTTAAAATCTCAAATTTTGGTCCACACATTTCAGCCCAATTGCCCAATACATATGCAGCACATGGATGAAAATATTGAATTAAGGTATTTCACAATTACTTGAGACACATATCATTTTTCAGTAAATTGAGTAAATGTGAGGACATCTACCACTTTCATTTGGCACAGATAAATAGGAATAATGTTACTTTTGACGAGTAGCTCGATAAAAATGTGAGCAAATCTGTTGTGTCTGCCATGAAAAATCCTTTGCTAGGCACAATATAGTAGAAATGAATTGCTTTATCTAATACTATTAGCATTTGTATAGAAATGGAGTGGTTTCTTTGGTCCTGCTTGTTCTCAAATATTACAAAATGCATTACAAAACCCTACACAGAAAGAAACCATCTGACGTGTAATTTATAAGGGCAATATGAACACATGCGAGGGTGGTTTTGAGAATATTCACTTCCAGATAGAAATAACAGGAGCCAAATGGAGGGTTCGTTAATAAGCCACATGTACCTACTACGGGCTTCGAGGGCTACACGGGGGTGAAACGGCAATAACTGTTTGATTTTGCCACCAGTCCGACCTCTCATACGATACAATAACCTCCGAAAAACAAACAAGACGCATAAACTCTTGTGGTAACAGCGGGCCCACGACAATGAAGCCAACTTTTTGTTTGAATTGCAAAAAAAACACAACCTCATCCCCTGTTGTGGGAAGAAACACGAAAAACCGTTGGGCACACTTTCCCTTGGTACTGGGGCCAACCCAGTTTCGTAATCCTTCTTTTCCGGAACGGGGCTCGAAGTAATTGTTTATTCATGTTCGTAAAACCAAGTAAAAACCCGCAAGAACTCAAATCCTGTAACGTAGGAAGTCCACTGTACTCGAAAAGGGGTGAGGGGAGGGAGCAGGGAAAGTTGAAACGCCTTGTTTTCGCGGGATTCTACCAGAAAATAAGGAGACAATGGGCGCACGAACGTGGAAAACTTGGGTTGTTGAGGGATTTTTCCAGTTTCACTGTCCGCTTATGCGGTTTGTCGTTCTTTAGAATCCAATGATGGTTTGAAGAACAGTGAACAGGACAAACATTTGCGCGGTAATTTCATCGTGATAATTAAAAAGATAACATTCTATAACCCTCACTAAACCAGATCATTAAAAAATATTCTGTGTCCCTAATAAATTATATTTACAACTTCACTAAAATGGCGTCGGCTCCTGTTGGCAAGAAACGGAGCCGGATTTTGAATAAAAAATGTCCTCTTACTCTCCACGGAACGTTTCAAGGCACAAAAGATTCTGCCGACCTGACAAAGTCCTATTCAAGTGTCCTCTCAGTAAGCAAAAGCGATCCAAGCCTCGACTTCCGTCACGGTATCCACGCAGGAAAGCCAACATTGTCGTTGAAAGCGTTCGTGTCAAAGTAAAATCGTTTAAATCTGCCCCTCCGTGATGTAGGTGGACTCTCAGCAACAATTTATTTCTGCTAGTAACGGCTTGAAGAAAAAATATGACTGAGTTGTAGTGAATGGCAGCAGGAAGCGCTGCTACCCGTGGTACCCCAAAGAACCAAAATCCGAAAAGTTGCTTTGGGCGTATTACTGGAATCAACTACAAACGGTAATTTACCCAAAATATGAAGACAATGGGTGCAGGAATACATAGAAAAGTTGAGCTGTTGAAGGGTTTTTCCAGTTTCACTGTCCGATTTTGCTGTTTGCAGACAACCAATGAGGGTCTGAAATTCAGACTATTTTAGAGATGGGCAAAGTTCATTGAACTGAACTATCTCTTCTTAGTTCGTTCACTAAAGTGAACTAGTTTAATGAACTAGTTCACAATGTGAACTAGATGGGCAAAGTAGTTCATTGAACTCAACGCTTGATTGAACGATTGATTTTGAACGCCTGGTGACTATTTTACTGGTGACGAACGCCAGCTACTTCAGAATGGTTAAGACATACAAGGAACTATAAGGAAGATGAACTATGATATGAACTATGTGTGTATGCGCCTGCGTAGTACGTATAGCTCCAGTTCCAAGCCAATCCGAACTGAACTGTAGTTCGCCTGAACAACCGACTGATGTGAATAGTTCACACTCTGGAGCAGTTCATTTGAACTAGTTCGTTCGCAAACTACACATCTCTAGTCTGAATCAATACAATCTGATTGATAGAGGTGATACAGCAGTACCCATTGAAGGAAAAATGACTCAGGGACAGTGGCATTTGGCCATTCAGGGTGCTGCACCTTGGTTACAGTGACATTATTGCCAAGCCCTAATGTCAGAGTGACTCCTTGTATTCACAATGGCGAGTCAACCCTCAGTTCATGCTGTTCCGTATTTCCCATTGATGCTGGCAAGTTGGCTGTCCCTATCAAATTTGGAATCCAAGATTTTGTGTGGCGCATACTTAGCCATTTTCAGATTCTAAGTTGTAAATTTCCCTCCTATTGAAAAGGTTTCAACATGAACAAGTTTGAAAAACTACGTTTTGGGCTTGGATAGAATTCCTCATGTTTGAACTTTGTTTACATATTCATTGTACATAAGAATTCCTCAGAAATTAAGGGTTTCCCATTAACGATGGTGAGTTAATTTTATGTTTTCAGATTGAATTGTTAGGCAGAGAGTCTCTGTAAGCTTAATTTCTGACAGTTGTTTGCCTCTGTGTGGATGACACTGCCAGAAATCCGTTACCAACACTTTACCTGGACGCAACCTTTGGATGTGCAAGGACAGAGAAAAAGAACAACTGATTTTATGGTTAATGAATTCATCAACATTTTGGCAAAACAAATTATTGATGAAACTCTTGCTAAATGAAAGTGGTAGATGTCCTCCCATTTTCCCAGTTGACTTCTCACCATTGGGAATGGCATGAATAGCCATCTTGTGTTCATAATTATACTACCCAGCATACCATGAATATTGAGTTGACACTTGGACTTTATTACTAGCCCTCACTACCCATCAGGAAGACAGTGGTTTCAGCTGATTCGACTTCTTCTTGAACGCACGCCATCTTGGGACGCCGCTTCTCATTCTTGTCTTCTCCGCTCTCTGAAATACTACACTTCGCTAATCCCACCCATCTTCTGAATTCATCCTGTTAGGAATACTTTGTTTCCTCTCCTCTACTGAAGAAATACATCCCGTGTTGAGAACAAAGTAGTTTACTTCAGTATCAAGTAACATAGACACCAGATTATTGGGTGAGTTACTTCAGTATTCTTGATTTCATACATACCCAGGGTACCTAGGGGCACTAAGGTGGTAGGAATTTGATTTATCAAGAAATACTCGCAAGTAAAATATATGATTCTACACTGATTTACGGCGACAACTCTTAATATTAAATTCCCTACCTAACAGCTCAACCAGTTGAATCAACAGTTAGTGTCCTGGAATCATGGTGGTGCCATGGAAAAATCATATCTGTTTGTAGTCAGAAATGGGTAACTGGCTATGAGTAGCATCTAACAGTACCCTTTCACTATCATATAAGATGTCTTTTCATTTTGATTAATAGGGATTGGGATGTGGTTGTTGCATGAATGGTTGCCCGTGGGCAGCTGCTTGTATGGACAGGTCAAGAAAGGAAAAACTAGTTTGTAATAACTAGTTCGAATAATAACCGTTATAACCGTTTCTCAATTTAAAAAAAAACTAGTTGAAATGAACGGAACGGTCAAGCGAGGCTCTTGGTTTTCTGTTGGTTCCGTTATTGATATCGATACTCTAGCGCCGTATCGATAGTGATTTAAAGTAACTAGTTTCTTAAGTACCTAGTTATTTTAGTTCTAGTTTTGTTTTTCCTATTATCAGTTGATTAGTTCTTCGTTCTCTCTGTAACTACTTACAACGTATTAGCACCAGCAATTCTGCGTCATCCTCTTTCATTAAAAAGAAGAAACTAGTTTTTTTGAACAGTTTTTTAAAGTAACAAGCGTTATTTTACGATCTCTAATGTAACCGTTATGCCCACCCCTAGCTCCTTGCAGACGTATGCCGTTCTCTGATTGGCTGATCACTCAAACCGTTTCCTATTTCTGTTCTAGCTGTTTCACGACGGCTGAGCGGGGAAAAAAAGACAGGGATAAATGCACCGACATGTTTATAAGCTCACATAGGTATTTAGTATTACACTCCATCGATTATATTCGATGAGTAAAAAGTTTGGATGAGAGCGTTCACGATTCTAGTTTCACAGTCGAATAACCGCGGGTTTTGCTTCGTATTCGTATTCTCGATCAACGTGGATTCTAATATCACCGTGGTTATTAATATTTGATCAGGTTGAAGCGTAGCGTACGGTAGCTGTTCCGGTGCAACCTGAACGTTCCCGCGCCCTTAACGAGAACATTTGTACGGAAAGCGGCGACAGCGTCAATGCGATATGCTGGACACGTAATCCATACCGAGCATCATCTGCAGCCCATCAGGGATCACGTGATAACGGCGTGGGATACGTTGAATCTGCGACGACTTCACGCTCGCCAGATTCACAACTGTCGCGGCCAGGTACCGCATTTTAGGCGTAGAAGTTGTAAATTCAGGTTGTCCAACCACTATTGCGACCTGAATGCAGGATGTCCTAATTGAAACATCACCATTCCCAAATTCTAGTTTTATATTTAGACGGATTTTTTGGAACAATGCCTCCCCCAAAATTGATGGTTTTTTACCTGTAAGTTGAGCATGCAGAAACTACTTAACCTTCAAGTGACCGCGTTTTTGAAATTTCGAAAAATGCGCGCGCTGGTGAGTTCTCAGAGTGGCTGGAGGGGCTGGAGGGACATGAATTCCTTAATTAGGTCTCCCACCGCTAGATGAGCCACATGTTTCGGTGATCCATCTCGCTGTAGCTGTTCAGTGCAAGTCCAAACTTGAACATGTTCATTTCGCGGTCAAATGACCTTCGCGCGATCGGGTATGAAATATTTTTGTTGATGTTTGCGTGTATTTTTGTTGATTGACCGTCTGTGACGAAAAAATTTCTTCAGCCAACAAAATGTAAGTTCAAACCTCCTATAAAACTTCATTTATACTATTCTGAGACTTCATAGCCCTCTCCCTCCTAATTCTTTCACCGAATGAAACTAGTAATCATTTCATTTTATACAGGGACAAGCGGTATGCAACAAGCGAGGAAATTGCTCAGGTGCTGGCTGAAATGGACTCAGACGAAGATGAGCCGTTTGATGCATTTGATGACTTTTTCGATGACCCAGATTTTGAGACCGAAGACATCGAACATAATGATCACGACTCGGATTCTGACGTAGACTTGGAAATCGAAGAACAAAACGACATGGACCAAGAAGGCGACGGCTCAACACCTCAACAGCAACATCATCGATTTCTCACAACACTGTAAAAACTGTTGGAAGCTGCTTGTCCTGTGAGTTGCGGTGGTTATTGGTGTCAGCAGAGGTGGTTAGCCAACTTAGCAGGTCAAAAATCTGTAGAGTCAACGCTGGTATTGCTTCCATTGATGCGCTAATTTCATTAAAGCCCCCGTTTAATTTGGGTGGATGAAAAAGAGTTATCAATAAGTTCAATGGGGGGAGATAGTCAAGACCCCTGATGTTCTCATTACCAACACCCCTGTCCTGTGGGTTTTGTCGACTGGTATACTTAGTACATTCAGCTGTTGGGTAACCAACATACCTTGTCTGTCTGGCGGCTGGGGCCAGGCTGGTGAGAAATGGTGGCCACGGATTTGTACTGCTTGAAAGGTGGTGGAGCCACTTTGTGGCTGGCAGGCGCTGGATTTGAACAGGCAGCAGTCAGCCGGCAAGCGTAGTAGTACATAGCCATCCTGTCCCTTTGTCATCCTTTCACCATCTGCGAACAAATGGATATATATTGTTCCAAACCCGCTTTGATTGTGTCGTCAGTTCTGTTTCTGAAAACTTTCTATTCAACTCACCTAATTACCAAGGTTGGCTTGACAAACAAGCAACGTTTCGCGTTATAAGTTCACTCTAACTTTTCTACCCACATAGAAATGTACAACGAATAATAAATTGATATTTCTCTTCCATATTCTCGACCTTTTGGATATAATTACAAACAGTTGACATTTGACAACTGGCTCTCGTTTAACGCCACATTTGTGCAGTCATACAAAAATATTGTAAAGGCGAAGAAACAAATAATTATAACAATCATGCTGTGGTATGCTTGGCTCATACATTACTGCGCCCTCGTGAACGTCCCACACATTGCGAAAATTTTCACATAATATAATAAATAAATAAAAGAACATATGTTTCTTTTCAGTGTTAAAATTTTGCTACACGGATGTTAGACTCTAAAATACACGTTTCAGTGGAATGAGCTGCTTTTTGGCTATCAAAACTACAGCCAACTGGTCTGATTGTTGCAAGTGTTTTCTTACATATTATATATTATGTATTGCGGTTTCATGCACATTCACAGGTGCATAAGGAATGTTTCTAATACTCTTACAATAAAATAATATTCTCTCCTGTGAAAAGCACAGCTCTTCCCGCGATGCCTTATACTCGTAGGAACCACTTCTCCCGTAAGATATCGAAAACCAACATCAGGAAGTTCTCTAAACGGACTGTTGCGGTAAGTACTTAGCGGTTGGTTAGGGCAGTTGGCTGCTGGGCGGTTGGCAGTCGGTACTTATAAAGAGTTTGCTGTAAAGCTTCAACCCTCAACTGAACGCAGTTCATAACTTGAGGATCCCTTGCTCTTGAAAATCGTCAGTAGTTGAATTAATTAAATAATGCACTTTAATGGACTTTAAATTATGCAGGAGTAGGAGGTGAGAAAAGTTCAAGTAGGAGACCCAAGCACACAGCAGTCAAACCTCTGCTGACATGTACAATTATGACAGCTGAGCAGTCCTGGAACTGGAATTTTCTGTTGCCAACCGTCACGTCACTCTTTGGTCTCTTTGAAGCGAGCGGCCATGATGGTAACTGCATAGATTTTAGATATTTCGTAGGTACTACAGAGATTATGTGTGAACTTTCTGGGAGCGCTCAGGGTCGTCCAATGCTCTAACCAGCCTGTGTCCAGCTGATCTTCCACAGTGTAAAGTGAAAGAGGATGGGCCATTGCTGGTCCCAATCATTGCTCCAACTCCCGTAACAGCAAAGAAACGAATAAGAAAAGAAAACGAATAGAGAACTGACGAATTTGCGCGAACTGCTTTGACCACGGCGTTGTCCAGTGGACATTCAGCCATACGCTTGTGAGGGACAGGAGCAGGAGGTGAGAAAAGTTCAAGTAGGAGGACCCAAAGTAGCGCAAGCATAGCATCACTCAACAGTCAAACCTTTGCTGATAAGCACAATGATGACAGCTGAACAGTCCTGGAACTGGAATCTTCTGTTGCCAACCGTCACTCTTTGGTCTCTTTGAAGCGAGCGGCCTAAATGGTAACTGCATAGATTTGAGATATCTCTTAGGTACAGAGATTATGTATGAACTTTCTGGGAGCACTCAGGGTCTGCCCAATGAGTGCTAAGTCCCCAATGCTCCTATCAGCATGTGTTCAGCTGATCTTCCACTGTGTAAAGTGAAAGAGGATGGGCCATTGCTGGCCGCAATCAATTCTCCAACTACGGTGACAGCAAATGGACGTTTCCGCTGTACGCAACCACTTTAGTTTTACTCCAAATTGTAATTATTGTGAAACTAATCATTATATTGGGCATGGCCGGATTCTAGAAAACGAATAGAGAACTGACGAATTTGCGCAAACTGCTTTGTTCACGGCGTTGTCCAGTAGACATTCAGCCATATGCTGCTAAGGAGTAGGTGGTAAGAAAAGTTCAAGTGGGAGACTTAAGGTAGCGCAAGCATGGCATCACACAGCAGTCAAACCTCTGCTGAAATGCACAATTATGACAGCTGAACAGTCCAGGAACTATTATTTTCTGTTGCCAACCGGCACTCTTTGGCCTATTTGAAGCGAACTGCATAGGTTTTAGATATTTCGTAGGTACAGAGATTATGTGTGAACTTTCTGGGAGCGCTCAGGGTCTGCCCAATGAGAGCAGAGTCCCCAATGCTGTAACCAGCCTGTGTTCAGCCGATCTTCCACTGTGCAAAGTAAATGAGGAAGTGAATTGTAATCATTGTGAAACAAATCATTATATTTGGCATGGCCGGATTCTAGAAAAGGAAAAGCAATGTGTGAAACATTGGAAATCAACGGAGCTAATTTGATACAAGTACGAGGGTGTGTTAATGTTATTACATCAACCTTCCAGCGGAGTTTCACCCCTCGTCGGTAACTCGTGTTTTCTTTTGTGGTCGAAAAGATCCACTTTCCGAGAAACATAAAACCAAAAAGGCCTTCGAGGTGTAAACGGAATTGAGTTAGAGTGCGATCCGAAGTAACTTCGTCGACTGTTGGTGGAAGTTAACGTTGGTTTTTGAAGTTGAAAGCGACGGAGGAAACACTCAGAGCCAGTCTTTGTTACGACATCCTGCTGAGCAAAATGCGAACAACTTCATCCGCTCGGCAATGATCCAAGTCCTCCGCATGCACCGTCTTTTGAAATTGTAATTTTAATTGAAACACTAACCGAGGTAATTAAAAAAGACAAGGGGTCGAGAGAAATCCTTTTTGAGCGATAATGAAAGAAATCGTCTTTCCTTTTTCTCCCGACCACAATACTTGCCAACGTAGTTTTTAACTCGATTTACTCAGACCAAAGGCCACTTGAGTGAACTTTTTTGAAGACTGTAGACAAATAGTTTCATTATGGCAGTACTTTTCAACCTCTCGGAAGAAAAAGCTTTCTATTGGAGCTCCCGCATTTCGTTCAATCTTTTGACCGTTAATATTGATTGTCGGTCATATTGGAATAATTCACAATCTGTAGGTATTTATGCCTTGGCCTTGAGGCTAATTTTGCCATTTTTTAAAATTAGATTTTTGAACACTACATTCAATTTTGAATCGATTATTATGATGGTTTTGAGGTTTACGACCACTAGAATAGTGGTCCTGTGATTTCGGAAAATTGTTGCTTTAATGTCTATAAACTAACAATATGGGAAAATAAAAATGAAGTTTTATTGAAATGAGAATTGCCTAGAAGAAATATCTTATTCATGTCATGGGAAAAAACTTTTCCTTCCATGATTCTATGTTCCGAGTCAAGCGATGAAAGACACAGTGTTGAAAAGTTGATTTATACGCCAAGAATCGATCTTTTTCTGAAAATCGATTCGTGACTATTGATGTTCTTCTTCTCCAGAAGGAAATAAGATATTTCAACGTTCTTCTTTTGGTTGGTCATTCCTTGAATAATCAATGTTTTCTTGTAAAAGTTCAAACTCTCCGATTCGGTCCAAAATTTATTCTGGACGTTTCTAGGTGTCTAGGTCAAATGTCCGTCTGCCGTACGCCGTATGCTGTCAGCGCCGTTTTAGGAAGTAAACATTTTTTTAAAAATCTGAAATTTGGGTCAGGGGTCCGTTCCCGGCTCTAGTCTGTCCTCGAAACTCAGTCCGATCGGACCAACATTGGGTGGGGTAGGGGTCAAAATGTGTACTTCGAAAATTGATTTTCAAGATTTTTGGCAATCTAGGCGTGTGGGGTATCATTTTCCACTAATTTGCGATCGCTGAATCCAATGAAATGGGTCCCGGAACGATTGGTGCCCTCTCGGAAAGGTTATGGGTTAAAATGGGTGTCTATCTACCCATTTCGAATGTGTGTATTTCCATTCCTCCATTTTCCCCATGTTGAAGAAATGCGTAACCAACGCGTGATAACCAACCTCTGTGTATGTTTTTGCAGCGTTCCCAACTAATGTACAAAGAACCGGACATTCTTTTTTTTTTTTCAAAATTTTGCTTCCTGACGTTCTTGTGGCTACCTAATGTGAAAATTTCGAAAAGTCCCCACCACTTCACTTCGAATTGAAAATCGATAAATCGTTATATCGACAAATATTCATTCAGTAGTTTCGGAGAAATGGAAAATTGAAATTCATCATATTTTTTTACTAGCCTCTGACATTCCTTCAAGCCTTTAACATTTTAATTGTGTAGATTCCAAACCCAAAATTTGTAAGTTGTACATGGTCTGGAGGTTTCGACGATCGAGATCCAACAATATAATAAATGGTCTTAAAATAATAATGCAGCAATTCGATGCTCGTGTCACCGATGACCTATCTTGGCGATTGTTAGTTTCGAACCAAACTGCTGCTGTGTAATCAACCTGCAGTACCGGATCTTATTTACACAGCAACTCGTAAATCACAGTTAAGGGGAACGAAACTCATTAAGCGCTATTTAACCGTTGTTCATCATTTCTCAATGCGATATTACAGTTGCCGATATTGAACCGCTAAGGTCTCCCGGTTGCTTCGGTCCTCTCATACTCATAATGAATGATTGATTATTGACTTTCTCGATGAGCCTGCGCGTCTCAATAGTGAACTGGTTGGAGTGTAACATTGGCTTGTGAATGATAGGACACGAAATAGATACTTATTTGTATCCACCTTCCCTTTATGCATGTCTTCTTTATTATTACGAAAGATGATATTCATATTCCATGTGCGTCTGTCGTCGGGGGTCAAGTTTATGTGTTGTGTGTGTTATTGAATTGATGTCATTAAAAAGTCCTTTCGACGAGCAAACGACTAGCTTTTGATAAAACAGAAGGTTTGATCCCCCACGTCGAAGAGAAAAGTTACCGTGAAAACCCAATCGAGACAAGCTCTCTCTCATTTTTTGGCTTTGAAAGGAACAATCATTTGAAGCGTGTGCTGAGGAGAAGTGACAAGGATGAGAACCATGTGAAGAGACTCCGATAATGTCCGTTGTCCTCTTTTATTTGGCCAGAGAGCATTCACCATGGCGTTTGAGAGCTCCGAAATCATTGGACTGAAAAGACCTGTTTAATATCGTCGTGTATTGACGGCTCTTTAGGATGAGCGGAGCCTGACATCTGATGGAGCTTGATAAATTACCTTTGTAACTACTCAAAATTGCAACGATGATAGGACCTACTATACCCCACGACAAATAAAAATTTTCCAGTTCACGGTTATATATGTACCTTCAAAAACCGAAAAAAAACTATGCCAAGTATTCCGTAATGGTTGATGGAGTATCGGAAAAACACAGTGTGGAGTATCCTGGACTCATTCCAATCGATTCAGCTTTCATTATTTAGTGGGAAACGATACCCCACATGCCGAGGTACCCAAAAATCTCGAAAACACTTTTGTAATAGGTAGACAGGTAACCATTTGGACCAATAACCTCTTCCGACGGGTGTCAATCGTTGTGGGACCCATCCCATTGCATTCAACGTTCTAAAATTAGTGGAAAATGATACCCCACATGCCTAGGCACCAGAAATCTTGAAAACACATATTCAAAATGGGTAATAGATACCCATTTTGACCCATAACCTCTTCCGAAGGGCGCCAATCGTTCTGGGGTCAGTCCCATTGGATTCAGCGTCCTAACTATAGTGAACTCATTGCGAATCCGCCAATTTGCGCTGTAAGGCCGGGTACACACGTTGAGGATTCTGGAGAGGGATTCCTCTGAGGAAAACCTCTGAGGCGGCCGGAGCCGGACGGAGCATCCACACGTAGGGGAAACCTCAGAGGCGAAACGGGGCGAAAAACAAAAATCAAAAAATAAACGAGGAGCTACGACCACTGTGACGATACTCGAGCGATACCTACGACGTTGAGGCCAACCGATCACCTCATCCACACGTGAGGGAAGGGGTTCAGTTCCGGGAACCGGAACCCCGGCCTCAGGTGGCCTTTCCAAAAATTGGAAAGGCCTGGCGGCCTGTACAGTCCGCCTCTACTGAAGGCCTCGACCCGTCCACACGGTCCATCGGCTGGAGAGGTTGGCCTCAATGGGGAATCCTTTCCGGAATCCTCAACGTGTGTACCCAACCTCATGTCAGTGGTCTTGAAAATTAGTTCAAATCTTTAAATAGACTGAACAAGATTGGCGCTCTCTTTGTACATACATAATACAATGGCTGCCACAGGAGTATGCCACATGAGGCCACACCCTGTCCGTCGGCCGGAGAGGTTGGCCTCAACGGGGAATCCTCTCCGGAATCCAAAGAGGGATTCCTCTGAGAAAAACCTCTGAGGCGGCCGGAGCCGGACGGAGCATCCACACGGTCGGGAAAACCAGGAGGCTTGGCCAGAGGGTTCGACACGCGAGAGGCCTTTCGAGGAAAACTGTGAAAAAATTAACGAGGAGCTACGACCACTGTGACGATACTCGAGCGATACCTACAACCGATCACCTCATACACGTGAAGGAAGGGGTTCAATTCTGGGAACCGCAACCCCGGCCTCAGGTAGCAGGTAGCCAGGCCTTTCCAAAAATTGGAAAGGCCTGGCGGCCTGTTCGGTCCGCCTCAACTGAAGGCCTCGACCCGTCCACACGGTCCGTCGGCCGAAGAGGAATCGATCAATGAGGAATCCTCTTCGGAATCCTCTCCGGAATCCTCAACGTGTGTACCCAGCCTAAGCTACCTTTATTTTCTGCAGAAAATTTCCTCCGACCCATTTCACTCGTCATCATATATACCTAACGATTATATAAGTTATGATTGTCTTCTCCGTTTCTTTATCATCGTCGCACACCGCATATTATGACTATTTAACAATAATTATTACGCTATCAAGACGTGGAAAAATAACACTGGTAATTACTACAATAACTTCAAAATGAACTGGGTGAGTTGCCTGAACGATGAAACTTTTCTGAAAACGGTGAGAAAATTGGGTGATTATAAAGAAGAATGATTTATTAATTATTAGCTTTGAAACAAGCAGGAATTATGTTATATTTAAAGTTATTATTTATGCTAACCTGACCAATTTTATTTATGTTATTTTATAAAATGTATCTGCCCTGCAGGAAAATTTGGCTTTTATCCTAATGCAGGGCAGATTAATAAATAAATAAATACGTTTTCACCGACTAACATCACTTCGGGATGTTCTAAACATTCATATTTTAACATTTTTAATTTATTGTTATATTTTACCGCATGTTTCACTTTGCTTTACGCAAAGTCCGCATGCGTCCGTTTACGCGGAGATTAAACAGATTAATCATGCATTATTTGATGGAGGGTTGAAAGCGTTATCAGTTGGGTGAAAGTTCCGTCAGAGTAATATTGTCTCGAAACGATGTGAATAATGTACCCATCCTCAGAAGGAGCGTTCCTTGTTATTGAGGCACATTTCGTTGAACTTCTACATGCCAGCTGTATGTGAAGGAATTAACATTTCATGAGAGCTTCGAGCTTGGTAAGCTGCTTGTACGATATAATTTAACCGATGGGGATTTACACAGTTTCTCTGATAAATGGAACCGTAACTCCGTAGCCTCACTGGATCAAGAGAGAGGATTTCATATGTGCGAAGAAAATCACAACGGATCAAACGGGGAAACAAAATGAATTATATTCAACAGTTGGGCTAAGTTAATAGGGAATTGAGGAGGTTTTACGTTAATACGAGGTGTACAAGAATTTTCTCAATGAGGCTCGTTGGAGCGAATGCATTTTGCGAAAGGTTTTTGAATGGGATGTACTTGTCCCTTGACCCCGTTATCCATGAACTGACTCGAGGGTCAACATCCCTTAAAACACAAAGCGGGCTTATCCTACAAAGACGGAAACGGTTACAGGGAGCAACAGCTGCGACGCAATAAAGGTAAAAAGAGAGATTTTCGGGATAAGCTTGATTAATTAATCTGAAACCCTTAAGACGAAAGAGCCAACTAACAGTAGGTCGGGTATCCAAGGGTGGGATGGAGGGATTGCAGCTCCATAACAAAGTGAAAGCGGGACCTCCTTCACGGACCGCGAGCGGGAAATAGAAAGGGAAAGACGAGAAAAGTACTGGAAAGACCTCAGGATGAGACAAACCACCCTCTCTCTCACCCTCCAAGAACAAAATGAAGGAAATTTAAGGTAAAAGTTTTGACTTCTTCTCTCTTTTATCCCTGGTCTCCCCCTTCCTCCCGGATGTCCTGGAAGACGAATGACGGGAAATCAAGCATAAAAGCGTAAAATTGTTCCCCTAATTCAAAACACGTCCCATTTAATTTTGAGTTTGCGATAAAAGGAATAAATATTTTGCAAACTCCCCCAGCTTGAGAAGTTCAATCAATTTCAAGGAACCCGAAAGTAAAGTACTTTTAATTCGAGAATGGTGACCGTTCGTAGTTTCTCAGCTGTAACTTTATAATGGATAGCCATTTGTCTTGGGGTATTTTCCACGAGAGAAAACTCGATTTGTTCAACTGCCCAATTCAATTAGGTTATAAGGAACATGATATATTTCCACATCTTTCGATGCACAGGCTCGGAATAATATACTGCTTTTATGTGATTCACTCTTGCACGCATAACGCTGGAAATGCCAAAGAAATCTGACTGGAAACCTAGCGAGATATCTGAAAACACTAAAATATCCTTATTTCACCAAAACATTGATCATTTTTTATTCAAACGACATTTGAGTCCACATTTTATCTGAATCAAAAAAATTATCCAAAAATTAACTACAAGAATAAGTGAAAAAAAAAAAAAAAAACTCAAAGCGGCTGTGGTGCCTTTACCAAAAATTGCTTCTCCTGAATAATTGCATGTTTTTCAAGAGGCATGTTCTTTTTTCTTGCGATCAATTTAACCTCTATCTGTGTTGGCTCATTATTGTCTAATAAATGACTGTGTGATGTTCCAAGACTGAGGTGGGTCTAACGAGGTGCTCAAAACATCATATGTTTCAAATTTCTAGATCAAGTAACCGTAAAGTTTGACGAGCGTCCAACATACGCCGTTCACGCTGTCGTTGGCAGTAAGAAAATCTGAAATTTTGGCTTTTCAACTTTTGAAAGTGAGCGGACACAGTCCAACCTGCCTATAATGGATGCTGAAAACCCAATCACTGTCAAAGAGGCCATAGCGTTGTTGTAGCCTTCCTGCTGTTTATAGAATGTTATCTTGGGTAAAAGCCAAGGTCCCAGGCAGGGATTGGCAAGGGGGTTGTGGCTGGCATCGTTCCTACCAGGCTCCCCCAGGCTTTTTAACTTTTGAAAGTGAGCGGACACAGTCCAACCTGCCTATAATGGATGCTGAAATCCCAATCACTGTCAAAGAGGCCTTAGCGTTGTTGTACCCTTCCTGCTGTTTATAGAATGTTATCTTGGGTAAACGCCAAGGTCCCAGGCAGGGGATTGGCTAGGGGGTTGAGGCTGGCATCGTTCCTACCAGGCTCCCAGGCTCACATTTCATAAGGAGCATTGCTTTTCCTCGGCAAGGAGGTAATTCCTTAGTCTAAAAAACCTCCTTGGAGCGCAGTGTTGCCAACCTTGCTGCTCATGGCCTCTTTCCTAATTAGTTTCACAACAATCTGGATTATCCTTAAATGGAAGTTGAAGTCTTAATGAACTACTAAGATGATATCAGAGAAAAGAGAAACAAGAAGCTGAACAAGGAGTGAGTCAAACAACTTGAAACCGTTATGAGATAACGTTATTTCAAAACTATCAGCCGTAACCGTTACTCTATTTCAGATGTAACAGTTATAGCGTTATTTTAAAATTTCAAACGAATAGTCTCAAAATGGAAGGAAAATCAAAAGTAGCTAGTACTGCCTGATGATAATGCTAATAGTTACCGCTAACGCTACTAAACGCCTGAGAGAAACTGGAATAAAATAATTATTGGTATCAGGAGCAAGGACGCTGATGAAACCTCACCTGAAATCTCGATTTGAGATCAGTAAAGTCAAAGCCGAAGCCGAAATCGAAACTTAAAAAACAATCAAAAACACTAAACGTGGACAACCGCTACAGTTTCAGTTACGCTTTAACCTACGTGAAATAGCTACGAAACAGTTATCAACTTACTTCAGTTTTAGGTTAATTAAACATCAGAGAAAACGTTGATGAGAGGCGCGAAACTAATTGTTATGGTACTTGTAATGCTCTTCCCTTTAGCTCAACTCCACTTTTATTAAAGCGTTATTTTGTAACTGTTATTTCATAACGTTACGTTACGTTATGCGAAGGTAGCCAAAACGCCCCTTTCCAAGCTGGACACCACTTGACTTTGAGGTACAACTGAAACTGACTGAACTTATTAGAAGTAATTGGGGGGGGGGGGGGGGTATATATTACGCTACAGCCAACAGCTCTGGCCAAAATGTTCAAGTACTACTTTACGACCTTTGGCAGGGAGTGACTGCTGAAAACTGCGACGCGCATTGTGTCGAAAGCAGTTCTTATTGACAATATTATTACGGCGAAGACTCTCAATAATTCCAAGCTTTCTTTAACGGTACATTATAATTTCACACCCAACTATCGCCAACTGCTCTCGTTTCCAGGTGATTATTACCCATCGGAGGGAAGCCAGTGCTCAGCTTCCTCTTCACTTTCCTGGTAGAAGCAACTCGTTAACCCCGTTTCTCTAATGTTGATAGTTTCCTAAAGCCTCGAATGAAATAGTTTTCCCCGAGTTCATCCTAGGGTTTCCTCTCATGTTCGAGTAGCAAGTTGGAACTCGGGCGGCTCGAACGGAACTTGACTAACCGATGGTCTTCCCCCCCGTGAAACTCTCCATAACTGTCTCTTCAGAGGTCGTCCACTCGTGTTAGAACAGAATTAGTTCTTTCTTCTCGTCCCTGACACCATTTGGAAGGGTATTCGTGACTGAATTGATACCTACAGCTAATTTAGAAGAACATCGTGTTCTATGAACTGTCTTCGTTTCGTGACAATTTATAATCACGAATAAATCGAATGCGTTACAAACGGTAGTAAGGAGTCGAGTATTCTTTCAAAATGGTCCTTTTCGAGCTGATCAATACTCATTTTCAACCATTATTAAGGAGTTGAGCTTTTTTTTCAAGGCATTCAAGAGGGACTACCGGGTTTGGGCCTGTGACGTCGAACGGTCAGCCAATAACACCTGTCAAAATCACAAAGATTATTATGTCTGTATCCATTTTGTGCACAAAGACCGATGACGTAGCATGCCGTCAGCAACTCATTCATCGACCTCCTGTACGTAATTTTGGTCGTTTTCTCGACGGTACTTGACCCTACGAAGCCATCGTCTGTCATATTTATACATTGTCGGTTAAATTCTGCGGATTGCACTCCGACTTGTCCAACAACGTGAACCTCCTCCCACATATTCCTTCTTCAGTCAATTGGCAGCCAGACGCTGGCGCAGAAACATCAGCGGGCGCTCATCTGTGTCCATATGGTAAATACAAAGACATATAAGTACACTTTACTCAGTCATGGCCTTCCTAGTGAAAGTCTTGGGTAGATTTTCAGTTATCAAGGCATAAAAGGTTGTGGAAATTGAAGCATCCCATTCGACTCAGAAGGGCCAATTCCCCACAAGGATGCATAATTCTAATGGTTGGTTTGTTATTCCTTGTGTTGCAAGCTGGCACCTGCGCCAGTCAAATGGGCTGCCGGCGTCGCAGGGTCAACGACCTGTGGAGGGCAAAGGGTCGCTCTCGAACATTCGCGCGTCATATTGAATTGGCTGGAACCTTCCCATTGGCTCGAGACAACACGTCGAGTTCCCAGAACCAGGGAAGGTTCCAGAAGGTACTCGACTGAGAGGCAGCGAGTATAAAAGGGGACCAAGGAACGCTGCAGTTCAGTTCAGTTTGGAGTCTGAATATAAACGCTTCGGGTTATAAATCGTGCCGTGCCATGTTATAAATAGTGCGACAACTGCGTTACAACGTGAATTGTGTCATTGTGTAAGTGCGCGAATGTGAACAGTGTATTCAAGTGAACAATTGTAATAAATTATTAACAAAGAATATAAATCATACACTTGAATAATCAACCTATGTCTTCTTGCAAAAAATCAATCTCCCCGATTCGGCCCAAAATTTTTTTCCCGTCGTTTTTGGTAGAGAATTTTCCAAAAAATTGGGGGAACAGCAGGTGTGGTGGGTCTCGGACTCATTCCAATCGATTCAGGGTCCAAAATTTAGTGGAAAATGATACCCCACAAGCCTAGGTTCCAGAAATCTCAAAAACACATATTAAAAAAGGGTAACAGATACCCATTTTGACCCACAACCTCATCCAGAGGGCTCCAATCGTTCTAGGGCTCATTTCATTAGATTCAACGTCCAAAATTTAGTGGAAAATCATACCCGCGGACGGACATTTGACTTTTGTGATCTAGACACCTTGAAACGTCCAGAAAAAAATTTTGGCCGAATTGGAGAGATTGACTTTTTGCATGAAAACATAGGTTGATTACTCAGGGAATAACCAACCAAAGAAGAACGTGGAAATATCTTATTTACTTCTGGGAAAAAGAACATCAACAGTCAAAAGCCAATTATTGGCGTATAAATCGACATTGTGTCTTTCACCGATTGACTCGAGACAGATAATCATGAAAGAAAAGGGGTCAAAATGTGTTTTTGAAAAATGGATTTTCGAGATTTTTGGCGATTTAGGCGAGTGGGGTATCATATTCCACTAAGTTTCAGACGCTGAATCCAATGAAATGGGTCCCGGGACGATTGGATCCCTCTGGATGAGGTTATGGGTCCAAATGGGTACCAATCTACCCATTTCGAATGTGTGTTTTCGAGATTTCCGGTACTTAGGGTGTGAGGTATCATTTTCCACTAAATTTTGGACCCTGAATCGATTGGAATGAGTCCGGTACTCGCTACATCCACTGTTTCCCCCATTTTCCCCATGTTCGACATCTAGGACGACTTAGTCGAGTGGGGTATCGTTTTTCACTATATATTGGATGCTGAATCCTATGAAACGGGTCCTGGAAGGATTGCCACCCACCGGAAGAGGTTATGGACGCTGAATCTGGACGAGGAATAATCAACCCCTGTGTAGGAATTTGCAGCGTTTTACAACTATAATCCAGGGAAACTAAGCATCATGACGTCTGAAAGGGCTGAAGTTGGTTCCCCAAGTTGTCTTGAGAATATAGGGATTCTAGTCAGAAGCGGAAAAGCCGCTATCAACAAGTAGACCTTAGCCCTCGATGTATATAGCTGAGTATGGAGGCTTCCTCTAACAAGACGTATGTTGCCCCTCTGCTCTTCAATCCACCATCTTTATCTTTTCCCATCTTTTTGCTCATTTTTCTTCCCCCTTTCCTCTTGAATTCCTTATTTTTTCGAAGCCTCCCCCAGTTCTTCCTTCGTAAGACGAGAATATTTTACGTTCTTTTCTCTCCTTCACGCCACATCCTCGGGGAACAAAGGTTAAACCTAATGGCCACCGGTTTCCTCTTGATACCCTCTCTCAAAACCCTTCCACCCCCTCCACTTTTATTCCTCCACTCTCCCGCCCTTTGGTTGAATTAATGCGAGGTCGTATTTTCCACGTTCTTTTCCAACAACGGTCGGTTTCCTTTACCACGGCCAGCCTTCCGCTGTAATTTATAACTAGAGAACATTAAAAGTGATATATTCGGCAGTCTTGTTCATTAAAATGTAAATTCCATGCAGGAGACTCCTATGACAATTAAGTTTTGACTTTGTGATTGAATGTATGGAATTATGGCCGAATTGCACGATTGTGTCAAGAGTTTGCGTGGCTTTCAACCGTTTTATAGGTGAAATGATGATAAAGTTGGCTCACTCGTCCTTCAAATAACACCAGAGGTCACAATCGGTAATGTGTTTTATCCCTTCTTAATGCAGAATTCACTGTGCAATCACATACCTTTTCCTTTCACATTGCCTTTTTTTTAACATTTCAGGATTAAAACGTTAAAAGGAAATTAAGATTTCAATTATTTCCCAAACAATTTGTAATTCTCAATAAATAATTTTTTTTTTTTTTTTGAAGAGTGGGCTATTTATTACAAGTTTCCAAGGTTGAAAAAATTGAGACCAATCTGAATGGACTCAGCATATAAAATTTAGTGGAAAATAATACTGTAACGATTTATGTGCTTTGTACATAATTTATTACAATTGTTCACTCAAATACACTGTCCTCATTCACACACTTACACAACCACCAGGCACAATACATGGTTGTAATGCTGTTGTCGCACTAATTTATAACAAGGCACAATTCATAACATCTATATTTGGACTCTGAACTGAACTTAACTCTGCGGCGTTCCTCAGTCCCCTTTTATGCTGGCTCCCTTGGCCAAGAACCTTCTCGAGTCTTCCCTGGTTCTGGGAACTCGCATGAATGTTCAAGAGTGACCCATACCCCTCCGCGTGTCGTTGACCTTGTAATGCTGGTTGCCCAGGAGACTGGTGCAGGTGTAATCTCGCAACAATACACTCTGTCCAGGTTCCCAAATGAGTATCTTATACTACTCTTTCACCAATAACCTGCATCCTTTTGGGCCGATTTTGTTGAAAATCATGAGTAGTAATAATCAGTCAAGCTCAATCCAAACTCAAATGTAATGGAAAGTTCAGGCCATGAAGGTGAATTTAGAACCAAAATTTGCCACCTTTTTCCACCTCAAGAGTAAAGATTCACTTCTGAGAGACTTGGCAGGCGTGGAAAACACAAGGAAAACTTCAACGGAAAGTCTTCGAAAAACTACTTTATCGCAGCTGTAGTTTTCATGGAGCGATGTGGTGAGGCACTCGTGGGAAGGCGGCGTTCAAACAAAATCCCTCCTGCCAGTGATTTACACTCGGAGAAAACTTGCTTGCGAGAGCTCTCCAGCTTCCTCAAGTGCGTGATTCAAGTGAGAATATTCCCGAGACCTTTGGAATACTTTTGCGCTTTCTTGGTTTTCTGATTGAGAGAGCGGAAGAAACTATTAGCACTTTGAACCATCTTTTCAAGGGAGAAAACTGGCGCGACTAGAGTGGATTTGCTGCATCACAGAACTCTCCAACATTCATTAGTCTGTCATTCAACCATAGGATCCGTCATTTGCTGTCTCATATCAAGAGACATAGATCAGTCTCTTCAAAGCATGTTCTCCTAAGAAATGTGGTTTCGATCGCGTTAGCTCAATACTTAGTTGTAAATTCAGTGATCGATTTTTCATCATTTCCAGTTTCCATCATTTATAAATCAATATATATCTTGAGCTGCGTTTATATCGGTTTTAAACGGAAAATATTGTATCATACGGGATAAAACCATGTTAAACAAAAGAAAAAGTGTCTTGTTGTTTTCGCTAGAAAAAACTTTTTTTTTTAACCCTGCTTCAAGGGGACATGGGAACGCCTTGATCATTTCGCTGCGAAGCCTCCATGAATCACCCTGAAAGGTAATATTAGGGCAAACTGGCCAGGAGAGCCAAGCGTAGGCTGTCCTTCAACCCCCAAACAGGAGCCCTATCTACCAATCGTCGACAAATTACAAGGACAAATGGAAAGAAAGGAGGACGATCACCTGAACGGAACATTCGTCGAATGAATAGGGTAATTGTGGGTGAATCGATATTTCCCACTAAAATACGCTCAAACAACTCAGAGTCGGGCATTTCCCTTTTTTGAATTGCGGGGTCGTTCCTCTAAAAGGTTCAACGTAAATTGTTAAGAAAAAAAAAGCTGATCGAAGCTTCGGTTAAGAAGAAAAGGAGGAGGGAATTCGCTTCCGGAAGAAATCCAGTGATTTTGACGGACGGACGGAGTTTGCTCAGAGGGGAAGCTTAAGAACCAAATTGGAAGGAGATAACGGACCTCCTAACAAACCGAGGTTCTCGAGGGTTTAGAGGGCGAGAACCTAATCAATGCTCCAGGAGGCCGAAATAAAAAAAAAAGCTGAAGCGAGGTTGTCTGGTTAATCTCACCAAGACTTCACTTTTCAGACGTCTTTTCCGTTCAACAAAGAGCTGCTATGTTCTGAATAACAGGGGTTCCTATTCCCATGTGACCAAGGTCTTCCTCGCTGTAGGATTTTCGTGGAATTTATCCTAGAAGGGAGAGTGGATTGTGGAAGAAATCCGGTCTTTGAGGTCCAACGTATAAACTGTTGAAGTGAGAATATCTATCTGGGACCCACATCGACAGATTTGGCAACAGAAATTACATTTTAAGGCGCAGCAAATGGTTCCACATTGATTTATTATTTTAGGCGGCTAAGAAAAAGAGAGGCACCAAGGAAAAGCGTTCTATTTGCGAACAATAAAATGTAAATTATGGTAAAAATACGAGTAAGAATTCTGCCCCCCCCCCCCTTACCTCAAACAAAAAGCCTTTATCTGATACGGGTCCGAGAACGCGAGATGAGCCTTCTCTTAATATTGGAATTTCAACTTATGACACGTTGACGCTGCTGATGACTCCGGCTTCCTCTGGTTGCCCTGTAAACAGTGAGCTAGAGGGGTGGGAACATGCTGGAAGGGCCTGGAACGTTCTGCAGCCGGTCGACGACAATTTAAAGCCAAGCAGGCTCCTCAAAGACAGCAACAAATGGTTGCTGAACTCCCCAGAAGACTTCAAGTCGAGGAAGAAAAATAAAATGTTGCGAATTGAACGATAGGATGCTGCAACCGGCGATACCTTCCGTGCTGTGGGATAAAACGAGCTGGCAATTGTCAGCAGAGACTCGGAGAGTGGACGTCAGATTTTAAGGAAGGCTCACTCCAGAGGCTATGCTTTAAACCCTTGAGGCAATTGGCAAAGATTCTGCCACAATGGCAGGAATGAGGGCCCCTTTGCAGTCGACGATTGATGAGCAGGAGGTTCTTACACCCCCTCCCTACCCCCCCCCCCCCTCAGTAGCTGGGCAGGAACTCCTTGGGACCTGAAAGACCAATGTCGGCGTTAGCCAGTGCGAGGAAATTTCAAATAAACACAAAATTCTATTCCATACTCCACCGCATTAGACTAGGGCCCAAATGGAATCTTTGAGTCAAATTTCATGCTGTTCATCCAGTCTGAGGATAGCCAATTAACCAAGTTCAGAAGGTTATTCCGTTCAGTTTTCTAAGGATGTTTTGAGAATTAAAGCCGTAATCCGTTCTGACTTCGTTGTTCAACTTGAAACCAAATGAACTCCATAATCTGACAGATTTGGCCTCTCTAGAATATACATACTGGTCGCGCCAAATGATTAGAAATTATTAGCCAAGCGTCCACTTGACTTTGCTCCAATAGGCTACTATTTAAGGAGCGATCCATGGGGGGATAATCAGTGCGCTTGAGCGCAATTTTTGAAGGTAATTGAAGTAGGCTCCATCACAATGTTTGGGGGAAAACCGGAGTTAACTTCAATAACCGCTAGAGAGCACTGAGAATCCCCCTCCTCGTAGACGCAAGTCAGAGTCAAATTATTTCTGGCCCATTGCTTGGCCATATATGAGACTGATTAGCTTGATTGCTTATGAATTGGCTTATGAAGCAATATTGATGAAGTACGTGCGATGACTTGTTGAATTACCAGTGACAAGATTGAAGAGGAAATGAGATAAATCCAGATTTGCATTTACCTAAAATGAATTTGTGATTGTAGCTGGGTGTTGAAGTTGTTCACTCCTAATTCGAAAGAGGGAAAAATGTGAAATACGTCGTCTTCAAATGCCTTAAAAGTGCGCTTCATCTGCTAAGAAGTGTTGAAAATACGAGTTTTAATGGGAGGCACAAACCTTATTTCCCTCGAGTAAGGCTCCTCCTCCCATCAATGTTGAAATTTTAACAAGCTGAAAAGGATGATGTCGCATAGGCTCTGAATACGAATTAGAATGCCATGGGAGGGAAAAAGGAAAGGAAAAGCCTGAAAAACGACGGCTTCAGGGCGAACGTCGGGTAAAAAATAAGGAAATACGGTTGAACTTGAACCTTCTATACCGCGTCCTGTGATAGACGGACCGTTTCAACCGTGAAATTGGGCTTTGGATTTGCGTACAGCTGTGTTTCTTCTAACCTCAGGTGAATATTCATCTCGATAAGGGAGGAATGACATGTACGAACCAACATGGTACTCCCACCAACTTGCACAAAGGAAGAAAAGCTAAATCATTTCAACCTATTTATTTATTTTTTCAAACAATATAATTTCGCTATTTTAATTTATTTTAATTAATTGTCCTTATAAAAAACGTTACATGAAAAATATTTACCCGAAATGTCCGCTGACGTTGTAGGGATGGAAATAAGCCCTTAAAAAATGATCTAAAAATCTGACTTGTACGCATACACTCTGTGAGACCATGGGTTCGAACTGAAGAACTGTAACAGTTAATTGAACTTTTAATGACTGATCGAACAGATGTAAACGGATACAGATTTTATGAACAGCGATACGAACACGTTGGAGAACAGAACCGAATGCGAGGTTTCCTTCACGGCGGGTTACCGCCTAAGTTCACAGAACGAGCGAGCGCTGATGTTGGGTCATCTACCGCGAGCAAAAAGGTCCTACCCGGCCGACCCAAACGGCGGGTAATTTGAACTGGCTGTTCCTTGGCATCTTTCGATCTTATAGGGAGGCCTGGGGCCGAACACACTCCGTTCGTGTTTCTAATTTGTACCAGACTAATTTTCAGATCTATTTTCCCAAAACGGAGGCAGGGCATGGTTAAATATATGAGGTTTGACATTTATGGGAACCTAGGCGCCTGGGATGTCACCTCCTAAGAAATTATAGCCGCTGAACTGTTTAGACTACTGGGCCAATTGCCCCACACTGGTCATGAAAAATATTTTTAATGGGAACTAAATTATCAGAGTTAGAAGTAAGCTGACGTACGTAAGTATAATTTGAAACAATAGTTAATCTAGGCACCTCTGCGTCGCTTAGACAGAGAACGCTTCACTTGGAACAACATGACACATTTTTTCTTATTACAATTGCTCATAAAAGACAACTTTAGCAGATTTAGAAGAAAAATAGGATTCTGTAGAAGTATGCGTAATACACTTTGACAAAAAAAAATGTTTCAGTGCAGTGCTAGGTTACTTTTTGCTTTTAGTTTTTGATTATACTCTTTTCCCTGTTCATTACTTGTCATTGCTTTTGTCGCTGTTCATTTACTACTACCTGTATTAATTATTGTAATTGGGCTTGTCCTGTATCTTTTCAAATAAATAAATAAATAAAACGCTGCAAATTCTCACTCAGGGGTTGGTTATTCCTCGGATCAGGATCACGGAGACTCGTTCTAATCGTTTCAGCATCCAACAATTAGTGGTAAACGATACCCTACACGCCTAAATCGTCAAAAATAAGGGGTAGGGCGGGTATCAGACCCATTTCAATCGATTCAGTGTCCAAAATTTAATAGAAAATGATACCCCACATGCCTAGGTACCAGAAATCTGGATAACACGAATTCACTAGGTGTAGGTAGATACCCATTTTGACCCATAACTTCTTCCGATGGGTGTCAATCGTTCCGGGGCCCATTTCATTGAATTCAGCGTCCAAAATTTAACGGAAAATGATACCCCTCACGCCTAGAATACGTAAAATCTCAAAAATCAATATTTCGAAAAATACATTTTGACCTCTACTCCCCCCAAATTTGGTCCGATTGGGCAGAAATGTTACGAGAACCAAAAACGAGTCCCTGACCAGAATTTCAGAATTTTTGAAACTTTTCTTTGCCCAGGGTTATCACAAACTGTTGGTTGTTGTAAATCCTTTTTCTCGTCTTTGTGCACGTCCCCTATCGGCGAGGCTTTGGTTTCGGGCTGCGCAGATATTGCCCTACCTAACCTCTATCAACTTTCACAGAATGTCTACCGGCAGCGACTAGCAATTTTCTTCAAACTTATGCAGCCACGCCAGCCAGTTGCTGCATGATATTCAAACCCAATATGTTTGAGGTTCAGTGGTAAATTCCAACAAATTTTGAAGACCATTAGCACTCATAAAATTTCTTTGAATACCTATTTAATCAACCCTATAGTCTCCTCGAAACTTTTCAGCCCGATCGGACCAAATTTGGGCGGTGTAGGGGTCAAAATGTGTATTTCAAAAAATGGATTTTCGAGCTATTTAGCGATGTAGGCGTGTGGGGTATCATTATTTTCCATCAACTTTGGACGCTGAATCATATGAGACGGGTTTTGGAACGATTGGCACTCACCGGAAGAAGTCATGGGTCAAAATGGGTATCTATCTACCAATGTTGAATATGTGTTTTTCAGATTTCTGGTACATAGGCGTGTGGGGTATCATTTTCCACTAAGTTATGGACGCTGAATCGAACGAAACGAGTCCCAGAACGATTGGGGCCCACCGGAGGAGGTTATGGGTCAAAATGGGAACTCATCTACCCATTTCGAAGGTGTGATTTGGAGATTTCTGGCACCCAGGCGTGTGGGGTATCATTTTCCACTAAATTTTGGACCCTGAATTGGTTTGAATGGGTCCGGAACCCACCACACCCACTGTTTCCCCCATTTTCCCCACGTTGAAGAAATGAGTCTTCATACGCCTGGTCCGAGGAATGACCAACCCGTTGAAAGAATTAGCAGCGTTTTACAGATGTAGCTGTAAGAGGAAGTTCAACCAGATCATTATCAGACAGCTTGGAAAACTCCAAGTCAAAAATTACTAATATAAGGTGGAGGTTACTAATATCAATTCAATGTCTCCCGAATTGATACTCTATTGTGCGGATAAGTGCTACATTAGAGAACACTGATCATGCAAATCGCTACGTATTTCTTTTTTAGAAAGAGGTGCTTTATCCAAATGATGAATATCCATCTGTACGGTAGTATAATGTGGGTATTGTTCGAATAAGACGTTGCGTTTCATTTCAAGAGAGGGGGTGAGTTTAGACGATGACGTCTGATGGGGAGCCGATTTGTATTCCTCGCGTGGATTCTATTTGCAGCTTTAAGAATGGTACCTACTCGTCAAAGCGTCTCCTTTTCCTAAGAACATACGACCACCCCAAGTTCTGTGCTTTTCTTTCTTTTTTCGCCATCAAGGGAAGTGCTGGTGAATTGGCTCTCATTTGCGGCGGTCAACCTCTCGAGCCATTCCGCTACCCTCTCGTACCGGATCGCCCCGTTCAGACCACCCCAGCCCTCCTAAGTCCACTAGTCCTTTCCACTAAAGTGGCCGATCTACATGGATTATTCAAACCCTCTCGGCTTCAGTCTCGGTTCAGGGGGACCTTTCAAGCCGGGCGCGGCATAGGCAGGGACGACCAGGCAGGGTGAGGGGAATAGATGTTCACTATTCGCTATTCTGTCCTCGCCACATCATCATGGAGCTCGCTTTAATTAATGACGTGCAACCTCCTCTCATCTCATTTGCACTTCACCCCTCCTTCGTCCTCTTCCACTGTCGAACGCTTTTCCCGATCGTCGGCTGTCATGCATACGATATAGGTCTTCAATGGAACGCCGCAAACCATGTTTAGAGACTACCGAAACAATACACCCGCACATTTTCAATTTTTTGTGCGTGTTTCATTCTCCTGATAATAACCCTGTCTTCATGCCTGACTGTCCGATCAGTCCGAGCGCCACTCACTTTTTTGGAGGGGCATTTCACAACCTGCAATGTCGTAGACTCACTATCTTTCCATATAATGCTTCAGGTAGAGAGAGACCCAACGCCCTCAAAATCGAAATCGCCTCATTACAGGGTACAATTTATACAACGCTCATAATACAGTGATACGCTCTTATCATTGTTATCAAGTCTCTAATCCAATTCAATACCTTCTAACAATATTTCAACTCATTTACATCTTGTCCGTAAAGTCATAATAACTAAAATCTGATTAAAAATTCTACAATTTTGCCAGACCAAAATCTCTTTCCCGGTGTTATGTGAGTGTTTGTATCTTGTGGAGGAACTAAGCATCTTTGGCCTATCGATTTCCGTTGATACTACGGCGCAATTTTCATGATAAACCAGCATATACAATGCCGTCAATTAAGATCATTTTGTCAGAACTGTCAAGCGCGATTGTCGACAATAACGAATTCAGGCGAATGCACCCCTAACCCCAGTGGGTGTGGCGGGTCCAGGACCCATTCCAATTGATTCAGCGTCCTAAATTTAGTGGAAAATGATACCCCATACGCCTAGGCACCAGAAATCTCGAAAACACATTCAAAATGGGTAAATAGGTACCCATTATGACCCATAACCTCATCCATAGGGCGCCAATCGTTCTGGGACCCATCTCATTGGATTCAGCGTCCAAAATTTAGTGGAAAATGATACCCCACACGCCTAGGTACTAAAAATCTTGAAAACACATATACGAAATGGGTAGATGGATACCCATTTTGACCCATAATATCTTCCGGTGGGTGCCAATCGTTCTGGGACCCATTTCATTGGATTCAACATCCAAAATTTATTGGAAATGATACC